>CAUYQG010130101.1:0-21091 GCA_963574415.1 Tarsius wallacei
GTCCCCCCACCCCCTGGCAGTTTCCTGCTGCTGCCGATCCCTTTCTTGTAGCATTATGATAACTGTTCAGGGTCCGCTTATGAGTGAGAACATGTGGTACTCCGTTCTTTGATTCTGGGATAGATCACTGAGTATGATAGACCCTAAATCCATCCAAGTTGCTGCAAAGTTCATAATTTTGTCCTTCTTTATGACTGCGTAATATTTCATCATGTATATGTACCACACTTTAAAAATCCAGTCTATTTTTGATGGGCGGCACGGTCGGTTTAAGCTTAGCTCATTGCCTGCTAGAATAGGGTCCTGTCCCAGGTGTTGTGGCACAGAGGAGGGAGCACTCCATGGGTGCCTTTGACTGCCTTCCATGCTGTGCATCTGTGTACCCTCCTACCCACAGCATCCCACCCACCACCATCCTGACTGCTCAGTGCAACTGCCAGCAACAGCCTCTGTGAGGGGAGAAAGCTGACTGAGTCTAGAAGGATTTCCTCAAAGAACGTGAAGCAACACCTGTGTACACAAGGCAACTAGTGAGGAATTAAGTTCCCAAAGTTGACAGCGAGGAGCGACACTGATGCCTGGAGATGCCAGAGGGCCCACAGTCTGGTCACGGCTTCCAGCTGGAAGGGGAAGGCCATGTTCTCAGCCATTGTCCCTTGCTGGTCACGCCAGATGGACTTCCTGAAGTCAGCACCACATGGTGGTGCAGCCAGGCCCTCTGAGCCAAGTGTCCCCTGACCCCCCTTCTCTGTCTCCCTTTTATCCTGCTCTCTGCAGCCTCATGCAAGACTCAGGGCCCCCTCAGCACCTGGGAAACCCTGGCCGTTGCTTTACACTTTTCTAAGCTACACAATCACTGCCATACACACTTCTTGATAAATAAGGTTGAGGTCATAATAATGATAGTGACCACGTTCACTCCACCTCCACTGCATCAACTCTGCATGGCTGGGATCAGGGAAGTTGAGGAATGATCCTAAGGGTCACACAGTTGGGAGACTAGAGTTGGAAGTTCTATATGCATTAATTTATCCAACAAGTATGACATAAGACTGACTGCCTCAGATGCTGCATGGAAAATAGATCTGTTTTGGTGGCTAACAGTTCACGGAGAAGATGGATGGGTGGTGAGTATTACAACAGGGCCAGCGGCAGCAGCAGAATAGGGGCAGGGAGATCCAGGAAGGTTCCTGGATGATTTGCTGTGGAGTTGTGGAGAATGGACAGATTTTCAGGTAAGTGCTAGGGTGGGAGAGGGCATTGTGGGTTGAGGGAAAGGAGAGAGGCAGTGACTGTGTTGCAGAGCATGGAGGATACTACAGGCAGCAAAGACACAACTGAGATGACCTCCTCACTGCCGGGTAGTACTGGCCAGGATGACTGCAGGTGAACTCAACTGAACTCAACTGCTGGTCAGAAGGCAGTGGCCCCGGAGGCAGCATGGTTGTCTCCCAGTGCTTAGACTTCTTCCACAGGGTCTCTTGCTTTTAAGGAGTGGTCCAGTAAACAACTAGGACACTGCAAGACTTCCTCTGACACACCCTTGCAAGTCATAGTGCCACCTCTGTCATATGCCATTGGTTAAACCCATCACAGGCCCATGGGGCTCAAGGGAAGGGCCACAGGTTTGTTTCTCCATGGGGGGTGTCAAAGACTTTGCATTCGTGTTTTAAACTGCCACACCTAGTAAAACTCACAGACTTTGAGAGATAGCCTAGACCTAGTCCTTTAACTCTGGTATAGACTCTTATAAACGTATCACTCTAAGATTTTAATGGTACTTTTAAGACCAGTGATTTTTCTAAATTTCTTTTTCTCTAATGAAGCAGATGACCAAAGAACTGGTGCCACGATAAGAGATGAACCCCTGCCCACCAAGCCTCTCTCTCTTAACTTCCTCTTCCCATAAAGTCAGTCTCCAGGGCCCTTTCTTTGAATTCAGGAGGATCAAGGAGCAAAGTTTCTAATTTTTCGAATTCACTCTCTTAAAGTGTCCTTTTCCTTTCATAAAGACTCACATGAGGGAAAAATCTATGTAGGTGTAAATTCAGGCATTTTGCAAAGCCCGAGGGGGTCTTTCACATGTCCCCTCAATTCATGCTGCTCGGGCCAGAGTGCCTTCTGCCCACAGATGGAGCCAGTTCTATTTATAGCATTGCACAAACAGAAACTAGTTGCTTTCCCTATTACTGACTCTCAGACGCTTTTTAAAATTTTGAGTTGCAGTTTTTAATTTTTCCCTTCTATGTGTCAGCCTTTGTCACTCTCATGCCTGTCTTTTTTTCGCCATCCCTCTGCCAGCGCAGCCATGTGAAATAAAGTGTCCCTGGGAGCCAGACCCCAGGGGTGCAAAGCAGGGCCGTCTTAAGAATGGAGGGTTGGTCACCACGGTCACAGTCAGGAGGCCAGAGTGGGCAGACATTTGGGAGGCATGCCTTGGTGTCCCCATCCCCAGCCTCTTCTCTGCCTGTGAGCTGCCTCAAGCCTGACCTTCCCCTTTACTCTTGTGTAGGGTGCTTATGGTGGCTCTGTCAGAAGAAGGCCTTGGGGGTAGTCTTGGAAGATATCTTGCCCAGGTACCCACAAGCCACAATGTGAATAGAGGTGGCAGCTCTTTCTCCTCCAAATCTCTCCCACCAGCTTGCCGTGTGAGGGAGAACACTTGCAGTATTAGTCAGTATTCTGGCAGCAGACACATGGTACCCTTAAGTTGGGATCATTTGGGAAGCATTTAATGAGGAGACTTTTTCAAAGGCATGGGCAGGGTGTTGGGAAGTCACCATCACTAGGCGGTAGAAACAGAGAAGTCCATGTGAAAAGGAAGGCACAACAAGAGTGGTGACCTCCTCTGTGGGGTGCAGCTAACCTGTGGGACTCCACAGGGAGGGAGTCTCAGGGAAATCGGCATCTCAGTCTTACTCTCTTCCCTGCCTCCCATCACCTGCTTGCCCTGGGCCAGCCCTGCTGGGAGTTGCAAGCAGGGACTGTCCGTTGTCATGGGTCAGCCTTCAGTAGATCAGGGTTGGATAGTGACATGAGGATCTGGCAGGGGAAACAGTAAGACACCCTGTACGCTTCCGTGTCTTGAGTGCCCACCTTGCTATCTCAGGGGGACCCTGGGGTGAGGACTGAGACCCCCACGCTACAGATGGGCACCTGAGCCTTGGTGCAGGTGGTTGCACACAGAGCCTTCTCAGGGAGGTAAATGGTAGCCAGGAGGTCACCGCCAAGCCCTTAGGCTCTGGGTCCAGGGATGCCCCACAATCGCCCCACAGCTGCTTCCCTGAAACATTTCCGACACTCATCAGTCATAACAAGCTCCCTGCACCAACTTGCTTTCCCAAATGCACGATTTCTCAATGCCAAGTGTAATTAACATGATACATTGACTTAGGGCAGCGCTAACAAGCACATATTCATTTGGAAAAGTCAGGTTCTTTTGCTGGAAATGAGTTGCTGATGATCACCTACCACAGGAGTTTAAAAGTGCAGGAAAGGGAGTGGGTAATTATGGGCTGGCACAGCCCGCAGGTCTGCGCTTCTGCCCCCTGGAAACACCCTGACAGTGAGTGATGGCTCCCCGCCTCCGTGAGGGGGATGCTCAGGGTCACCCCAGCGCTGCCTCCCTGGTGCCCGGTCTCCCTGTCTCCCCCAGGGAGCGTCTTGGTTTAACCTGTCTCTCTGTCATCATCTTCCATCAGAACCTGTACCCGAAGCTGTTCTTGGCCTAATTGCTTCTCCTGACTTGATATTTACACACCCGTCCTTCTTGGGACCTCTGTCACTGGGCAAACAATGGGAAACAAAATAAAGATGCTCAGATCCTTGTTGGCCCTTCATGCAAGGGCTCCCTGACAGTTGGAATTTCCTTTAGAACTCTGGTTTCACGAGCCAGATGTTTCAGCAAATTCCCCTCCCTGTCTCCTTTCCCAACAAATCGAGGAAACTTCACACACCTTTGTGTGTTAGGATTGGACACTAGGAAGAAAACACGTTTCCGTCATAATGCTGCCTTGGTGTAAGGGGTGGCGGTCTGGCAGCAGGGCCTCATTCTGGTCTGTGACCCCCTCCCTTGTCCCGGAAAGCCCATGGGAGAGTCAGGACTAGGACAGGAACCGGTTCTGCCACCCTTTAGCCCTTTACCTTGGGTTGGAGTGTGGGGTCCAGGAGCTGCTAGGGTCGTCCTGACATTTGTATTTCTTGGGGGAGGATGCGAGCAAACCATCACATACCTCTGTTTAAAAACTGATTTTGTGGCTTTCTGAGTTATTTATAGAACCCTGACTGTTCTCTTCCCCACCTCTTTCCTCTTCACTTCATTCCCAATCCATGTCCCCATGCTTTCCATCTCTTCTTACGGACTTCTCCCCAAAGGGCCGTGGATGACTGGGGTGGGGGACGCTTGCTTCAGTTCCTGTGGTTTTCAGATGATCCCCTTTATGTTGATGGGGGATCTCATGGCTGAGTTCCTGCTGGGTTTTTTCTCCCCTGGAGCAACTCCCCCTCCCTAGGAAGGAATCCTTGCTCAACTAGCAAACCTCTTTTCCTCCCATACCTCCCCGCCAAAACTGCTTTGCATCTGGTGCCTGATGACTGAGCCTTGACTCTTCCCAGCAAGATTTCCGATTCTGGGTTACCGGTTGGATTTTTTTCTTGTTACTGAAGTTAACTCCCTCATTTTCTTTGGCTTCCTGCTACCTCACCTGGCCTCTCTCTGCTCCCCTCGACTGTTCTGACAATCCCTCTTCATTTAGTGACTCCTAATGTAATTAGTTAACTGCTTAGCCTTGTTTTCCAAAGACTTCAAGGATTTGCTGTTCTATCTGGTCCTCTGTTAAGGCCCCCCTCTTTAGGAGGCCTTCCATTCAGGCGGGGCTCCAGTTCTAAACATAGTTCTCAAGCCTCTCAAGCAGGGGCGTGGCACATTCCCTCCAAATTTACCATCCTTGGATTATTGGCAACCTCATCCCAGCTGAAGGCCAAGACTAACCTTTCTCAGGGCACCCCCTGGGCAGGAGAGGGGAGTGTTGAGATTCCCCGACCCTGGTGGCCTTGGCTCTGTCTCTGAGATTCAAGGCATGGATGCTGAAGCTCATTCCACTTTTCATCCTTGCGTTGGTTCTGAGGACACATGGGATTAGGATACGACCAATCATTCTTTTATCTCCCTGGCTTTAATAGCTATCAGATGGAAACTTTGATTTCTTTATTAAACTAAGCTGGATGTCACCCAGAGAACTACTGTACTGCATGGTGGAAATTTCTCTCCTGGATTCATCTTCTTGGTTGACTCCTTCTCCCCATTCCCAACCCAGTTTTAATGAGGGCATTCCCCAGAAAGGCAACCCTCCAGGCTGGTTCCCAAATAAATACTCCAGCTACTAATTTGATACAGAAAGCATCTTGAGTCTTAAGTCAAATTCGGAGAGAGGTTCTGATCAAGGCTTTGGGTGTCTGCATTTTCATTGAACTGAATTTCATCGATTATCTTTTTTAAAAAGAGGTCATTAGGCTGAACTTTGCAGACGGAGTTTGAAACAGGTTTCTCTATAGTGCACGTGGCAGAAGCGTTCTTGTTTCTGCGTCATGAACACACAAGTCTGTCTCATCTCTCTTCTTTTTGAACAAGCTACCTCTGATCTCCTGGCAGAGGTGATGGCAGCATGATGGCTGCTCCACAGTGCTACCACCTGTCCCTTTGCTGAGGTCCAGGATGCTTCAGTGGGCTGGGGAAGGACTAAGGATAAAGACGCTTCTCTCCCTGACAACATCAGGGTTTTCGGAGAGGTAAAAGTAAAGGGAACCAACTTTCACAAGCATGCCCCTGTGCCAGCCAAGGTGTGGCATTCTCCATACCTGCAATCTTATTTTCTTTCTGCTAACAGCTCTGTGGAAAAACCACTGCTGTTCTGACTTTGCAAATGATCAGACAGGATTCTGTGAGGTTGCCATGGGTGGGTTCTCCAGAAGCGGATGCTAGAGTTAGAGGTGCAGAGGTTTGTTAGAGATCAACAAACCTGCAAAAGGAAGTGAGAAGAAACAGGATTGGGCAGAGGAAGGAGTCGGATTTCAATGTAGGTCCGATGAAACCTTAGTAAAACTGGAGAAAGTTTGCCTGTCAGAATTGTTATTCTCTCTCTCTCTCTCTCTCTTTCTGTGTGTGTGTGTGTGTGTGTGTGTGTCTGTGTGTGTGTGTGTGTGTGTGTGTGTGTGTGTGTATGTTGGGGTCTCACTTGGTTGCCAAAGCTGGAATACAGTGACACAATCATGGCTCACCGCAGCCTCAAACTCCTGGGCTCAAGCAATCTTCCTCCTTCAGTCTCCAGAGTTCCTGGGACTACAAACTCACACCACCACACTTAACTAATGTTTTGATTTTTTTTTTGTAAAGATGAGGTCTCGCTATATTGCCTAGGTTGGTCTGGAACTCCTGGGCTCAAACAATCTTTCTGTCTTGGTCTCCCAAAGTCCTGGGGTTACAAGTGTGAGTCACCATGTCAGCAGAATTGTCTCATATTGAGCTGCAACCACCGGGTCTTTGTACCCATATCTGGACCAGTGACTAGATGTGGTTGCTCCAGGAAAGGCATGACTGACCCCACAAATCCTTCTGTGAAGTGAGGTCTGGGCAGTGCACTGCTCCTTCTACCATTAATGTAGCTCAGCCAAACTCTTAAATGAAGAACCTAGAATTCCTACCAGGGCCTGATTGCCTGCAAAAGCCATGCTCTTTCCTCTACAACAGAAATCCTCAATCTTTTTGGCATTGGGGACCGGTTTCATGGAAGACAATTTTTCCATGGATGGGGAGGTAGAGGACAAAGGAGCCAAACCTCACTGTTAATGCTAATCTGTATTTTCAGCCACTCCCCATCACTAGCATCACAACCTCAACTCCACCTCAGATAATCAGGCATCAGATTCTCATAAGAAGTGCGCAACCTAGATCCCTCACATGTACAGTTCACAATACGGTTCGCACCCCTATGAGAATCTAATGCTGCTGCTGATCTGGCAGGAGATGGAGCTCAGGCAGTAATGTGAGCCATGAGGAGCAGCTGTAAATACAGATGAAGCTTCACCGGCTTGCCCACTGCTCACCTCCTACTGTGCAGCCTGTTTCCTAACAGGCCACAGACTGGTACTGGTCTGTGGTCCGGGGTTTGGGGACCACTGCTCCACAACATCACATGGAGAAAGAATCTTTCCAGGGGGTTGGAAGTTATTTGACAATATGAGTTGTTGCTTTTTCTTCCTTTGTTCCTCAGATGGAAAAACACTCCAACTCATTTTGGGATCTCCCGACAGAGAGGTCAGTGAAGGTCTTGCAAGGCACCCAGGGCTATCTTTTAAGGCACCGTGGCAGAGGGCCAGCTAGCTGATTTATAAATCTGGAGCAAACCAGGAAACGCCCACATCCTAATTTTTCTCCACTCTCAATCCACATCTCCACTGCATTTTCTCTATTTTGGTGTTCCCAACTGTTCCCAACTGTTTGCAGCACAGATAGATCTTTTCATTTCTAAAGGTTAGCCATCCCTTCAGTGGGCCAGGGAATGGGACATGAACTATCAGAGTATCTATGTATTTGTTGACTGACAGATCGATCATCAGTTATTTGAGGAGGGAGATGGAGAGACCCTGAGAAGGAGGCCTGGGGATGCTGCTTTTGAGATGCCCTAGCCCTGTCCTGTCAAAGGGAAATCATGGGGTTAGTTCTCTTTCCTTCAAAAGGAAAGTAGGAAAAAAGATCTGCTTACATGGGCTTTCATTTACCCATGTCATAGCATAGGGGATCTAGGCTAGAGGACACAGCAATGGCTCCCTTGGGTCAGCTCCATGGACTGTCCAGCTTCACAGATGAGAAAGGGCTCCTGATTGTTCTGCCATAACTTATTTTGTGATATTGGGCATGCCACTTCTAACATCTGGGCCTCAGTCTTCCCATTCCCATTTATTTTCACAGTAAAATGGGTAGGGTTAATATGTTAGTTTCCTAGAGCTGTCATAACAAAGTACTGAAAACTGAGTGTCTTGGAATACCTGAGATGTATAGTATCTCACAGTTCTGAAAGCTAAACATCTAAGATCAGGGTGTTAGTAGGACTGTGAGGGAGAATCTTTTCCATGACTCTCTCGCTTAGCACCTGGTGGTTTGCTGGCAACCTTTGGCGATTTTTGGCTTGTAGATGTGTCACCTCATGTCTGCTCTATTTGTCACATTGTTGTCTTCGGGTGTACATGTCTCTATGTCTAAATTTCTCTTTTTTATAGGGACACCAGCCATATGGGGTATAGCTCACCCAATAACCTCATTTTAATTTGATTACCTATGTAAAGACCCTATTTCTAAGTAAGGTCACATTGTGAGGTATCATGGTTTAGGACTCCAGTGTACCTTTGAAGGGGACAAAGGTACTTGAACTCATATCAGGTGGTTAAACCACATGGCATCTTTAAAAGGCAATCTCAGCTCTCACACTCTGGGTTTCTATCTCTGATTGAAGCACTTGAGAAATGTGCTGGGAAGAAAACACAATGGTCCTCCCTGGTCACTATCCTGGGAGTTAAGAATCTGTGCAGTTAGCTATATAGTGCCATCATCCAAGAACCCACAGAAATCTTCCTGACGTATTTATGCCTTCATAGATACATCCTTTGGGGTCCACACATTTGCCTTTGATTCCCCTTCCAATTAACCATCTTGTGGAAATCCTAGGTCATTACAGAGGATGGGATAGTAACAATTAGCTGGTGTTGTGGTTCTCAAGTATTTTGAGCCCGGAAACTTTTCTCTCATATATCACTGCTCAAAGAATCCTAACCTGTAAAGCAAATCAAACTCAAGCTTTTCCTACTAAGGTCAAGGTAAAGGTACTTTGGAGGCTGAGGGATAAGCTAGAGAGATTCTGCTGGGAGAGTTCTTAGGAATGAAGCTCATGACTTTGATGAGGATAAAAGTTGTTTGATGAATTACTTTTTTTGGGGGGGATTGGTGACACTGGTTGTGCCAAATCATTATGAACTTTAGCATCTGCCAAATGATCAGGGGATTCATGTGATGTCAAAACATTGGCCATCAAAGCTATTGCTTTAAAACCACATAATTGTAAAAGTAAAAGGTAGAGCAAGACAAAACCATTTCTATGGCATATTGTGTTTTTACTTAATGTGCCTTGGCTTACTTTCTATTATGGTGTCATTTAGTAAACAATTTGGCACTTAATATTCCATTCTGCCATCATTTACTTGGTATTTACCAATTATATATGAGGTGGTTGGACTGTGTTCTTTTTTAACTCTATCTCTGGGAGGATTATCTCCCTTCCACCTATGTCTATGCCTACATCTATTATATGATGAAAGGAGATGTTAAAGGACAGAATTTATTTCCCAAAGTATATCACCACCTAAGTGTATCTTTTGCACCACCTTAGAGCCTCTTGAACTTGCCCGCCTCTCAGTCCAGCTCTGTAAGGACTCAGTCCCCCCACCTCTTGACTGTAGTCCCAGGACTTCTCTGTTGATGCTGTCTTGGGTCTCCGTTCAATGCTTATGTCCACATGTGAACAACCCAGAAGTACAGAGGAGTGAATGCCTGTGAGACAAACCTTGAGCTAAAGGAGATGGGATCCAGTGATAAATCTGTCCTCCCTTCCCCTACCAGAGATAATCTGGAGAGCAGCTTACATGGCTTCTGGGAGTTACAGTCCCATGGATAGAGCAAAATCCCAATGGATCCTTTTATCTTGGTGATGCACCCTCATATGAACTGTCTCTCCTTTTGCAGTGTAATCACTATATCCCTGCACTCCAAATCTCTTGGATTACAGCTGAGGAAAAGAATAACCTATAAGCCTTTTCCCCAGGCTCACCTTCCTGGGGAACTCAGGCTAAGATGTAGGGTGACCTAGGGGAAGAGAGAGAGCTGGAGCTCTGCCAGAGTGTGGATCCTTCACTTCAGCCTGGTGTTCTGGCCAGGTGGGGCTTTGAATTTTTCTGGATTGGGAGGTAGCAAGAAAGAGAATTTACAGCTCAAGCCTCTTGTCAAGCTGGGTTAGTAATCTGGGGACTTTCTTCTGTGGTGCAGCATGAGGACCTCTGTCTCTCCTTTTTGTGATGGTCTTCTTGGGTAAAGCAGAATTCCTACAGAAGCAGGAGAGAAAGAGGATTGGGCAGTGTAACAGGAATCTCAGCTTCTGGGCTTGCCTCTTTCACGAATGACCCATGTGACCTTGGTTGAGTCATGTTACCTCCCTGGGTGTCACCTTCTTATCTGAATGATGAGGGGCTTTGCCTAAATTGTTTGTATGATAACTTTCAACTCTAAAATCTTACAAAAAACTGTAATCCCTGCCACTTTAGCTGTATAATGGGAGGATGCCTAAGTTCCTATCCAGAATGTCAAGAATGTCAAAAGGATTTGGTCAAAGTCACTCTTATTTTGTCCTCACAAGTGAAAAATAGAAACTTTGTGCTTACAACACAACTTTCAACTACAACTGTGGGTCTTTATCTCTTGCAATTTAACACATCGCTCCTGAGGTCTGGTGTGGGGTCTGGAGCTCAGAGATAGCCCCAGCCGGGGAAGAAAGATGAACCTGTCCACACACACACACACACAACACACACACAACACACACACAACACACACACAACACACACACAACACACACACCTCCTCACCTCTTTTTGCATATCCCTCCCCCCCACTTCGTGCAGGGAGAGAACGTTCTCAGTGTCTAAGGTCAAGGCCACAACCACACCCAGCACATTGACCACAGCGGGCGGTTGGAGGGACTACACATCCTCTTTGGGAACTCTCAGAGGTCCATGCAAATCACTCTTGGCCATTGCCCAAACTGGAAAGAACATTTTTTCCCCAGATCATTATTAAGAATTTTGTACAATCACACGCTCTCTTCTCTCTCATGTACAGACATACACTCCCAAAGAGAAAAACTCATCTCTGAGTATTGGGTCATAAATTATATGAGGTACATTTCATTATAAAGCACATTTTTTTAGTCCTTTATGAATGCTCTCCATTTACCCCAGGGGGGTTGTAATGCACAATGACATCTTACTTTCTTCCAAGAAGCATTCCCTCTTGTTGTTTAGTATGTGGGGCCTAGCTGGGCAAACAAATCCTACGCTGGAGAATGAAGGCAATCGACTCATATATCAATGGGAATACAATCATGCATCTATGCCTGGGCTCCAGGGAGGTCACATATAATCTTTAGAAAAACTAGGTAAGTAAACATCGGTGAAAGAAATGTCTGATGGGGAAGGGGGTTGCATAAACAGTGCAAATGCATAATTGCTATGGCCTGGAAAAAAATTGGAAGCCAAGTGAGCCTACAGCCAGGAGACGGGAACAAGTATTTTATAACAAGTCAGTCCTCATTATGTCTGATTTTCGATTTTGATGCTTTAACATCTCAGTGCATCCTCCCCATCCCCAACCAACCCTTTCTAAGGCACTTTGCTTTTCCCAAAGTGAAGAACCAAGGAAAGGTAAAAAGTCGAGCAAATTAGAGACAACACTGGGGCCTCTTCATTTTCTTCAGTTAACAAAGCCAGCAGCAGCTGCAGCGGCAGGGTCTTTGAGCACCGGGGGTTTTATAAATGCTTCAGTTTTACCTTGCCGAAGATCAGAAACCAAAGCTCATAAAATTGAACTCAGATGAAGAACACTCCCGTCTTTGGAGTGCTACTAAACAATCTGCAAATTATTTAAATTAAACCAACCCGGCCCTCAACATCTGCACACAAAATGCTTAAATTCCAAGTGCAACTTTACTGGCATAAGAAAATAATAAGGGGAGTTCAATTTGTGTCAGCATGGCTCAGGAAAATAAGATATCATGTCTTGCTGTCTGCTTGATGTCAACTTCTCAGATGCGAGCCCTAATGCCTCATCCTAGACTGTCCGCACCAGAGCCTGCCAAACAGAGAAGTTCAGCCAAAGTTCACCAAGCTACTACCAAATAGCTTTTCCCCCCTCCTTTTCCAATCATTAAAAACCTTCTGTTTTATATTGTGCACACGTGATTGTATCTACCTCTTAAAACATATATAACTCTATTAGCTTCTCCTATTCCTTGGGAATACTGTAAATTCCTTCTTGGGATGAGTGTCTGGCTTACAGTTATTCAGCGTCTTAACTTTCACTCTATATGCTAGATTTCTATCTGGACTGCTTGGTCAGGGTACCCATTTACGATCTGCAGTATTCAAGATAATTTGAAAATAAATCTTTTTTTGGAAAACAAATAAAGTGAAAAAGAAATAAGGCAGAAGCTGATCAATTACTGTCTTGAAATGGGTTCAGAAATGCGTTTTCAGCTCCCTTTGCTTCCTTTCCACCTAAGTCAGAGGCTGACTCAGGGCATGCCAGAGAACCTGCCCAAAGACCAGCATCTGGTCCTCAGAAAATTCCCCAGCCCAGACCTTAGTTCTCATCTCCCCTTCAGGGGGATACTGAGCCGACCAGCAGGGCAGTTGCACAGACCATTTTTCTCATTTTCATTGTTTAGTCTTGATTTACTTTAAATGACTACAACTCTAATTTCTTCTGGTGAAATTGTGCACCCACACTTTTAATCATGCAAAACCAACATTTTAATGCTGCCGGATGATGTATCAATTCAGGGTCCTGAGATTGCCAAAGAGCTAGAATTTCACTCTTCAGCAGAAACACAGGTTTAGTAGGTGTGTGAAGACAAAAATAAGTGCAGTGAAGTCTTTGATCTACCGCGTGGTCTTTAAAAATACCTTTCCGATAGTGTAGCATGTCACATTTAATCTATGTCCCTTTAGCATCTTTCTTCTAAACATAACTTGGTCCCTTTCAAAGACCTAAGCACCAATGTCCAAAGAAGCCTTGTGGAGTGGGGTGGGTGTAGAAAATCCCCATCCAACAGGGAAAAGAGCTTGCATAACTTAAACCTTCAAACTTCTTCATCGGCCACAGCCACTGTTTCTGCCTTCTCGCTGCCAGAGTTCGCTCAAAAACAATTCAAATATTGCCAAAATTTGTTTTTCAGGAATGCAACACTTCCTTTGCATGTAGAGCTGCTTCAGATAACTTTCAAATTCATACCATATGTTTGGTCACCAATAGCTAGGTATGGTTTAATTAAGCAATTTAATAAATTATTACAAATAAACTAGGTCTGAATACAAATATTAACATAAAATAAATTCTAAAATATAGTAGTATTCTTGTCACGTACTAAGCATTATTATCTTGATTTGTTTTCATCTTTCTTGTCATAAAATAATTCCGTTTAAATACTTTGTTTAAAGAAACTTGTCTATTGATTCATATTTCAGATAATCTGGTACCAATTTCTGGACTAGATTTGGAAAATTCAATGTGTATAGATGAAATGCTTTAAAATGCTTTAATACCTTAGATAGTAGCTGGTTTCTGGATGCAGCCTGAAATAGTATGGTCAAGAAAGTTTAAAGTATTTTTACTAGATTCAAAGACGAGCAAGATTAAAAATTCCCAAATGTGTATTCTGGAATTCTTCCAAAAACATTCCATCTTTATTCATTATTGGATATTGTCTTGATTAAAATTCCTGTTGGTTTGTTCTATGGTTAAGTAGTAATCTTGTATCTTAGCATTTGGAATGTATTGGTATCATGTGACGTGCACAGAGCCCAAATGAATATAGAGAGATCTCTTTCACAAGTCAACAAGGAGGACTTAGGGCGTTCAGATTTCAGCAGAGCTGTTTGGGGGGGGAGGGGGCTATCTGTTCAGCACATTCTTTCCGACAAGTGAGTCAGAAAGAGCTGTTCAAAGCAAAATGATTTTTCCTATAACACCAATGTCCTAAATCAAGGCAGATTTCTCCAGAGGAAATAAGATATTTTTTCTTTTTCTTTCTTTCTTTATCTCTTTTTGTTCTATTTCTAGCATTTGGTGCCCTTTATTGCTAGTTTCACCCAGTAACATGTGAAAAATGTACTCGACAATGCAAAGCAGATGACGCGGTCACCATCTTCTGAGTCACCGTCCTGTTCTCTGCATTCCTGCAGAGGCCTTTCAAAACTAGAGCATGATTTGGTTAGGAGCCACTGAGAAGGAAGGGGGATAAAAATGATAGGCCTGCTTATGCAATCGCACTGATGCTTTTGTGGCTTGTCCTCCACTGGCAACCTGCTTAACACTGGGCATCCCCAGGCCAGGGCCAAGAATCTGGAGAAGACCTAGTGGGCATGGGGGGCCATGTGATTTTGGCAGACTTGGATGGCCTTTTGTTTTGTTTCAGATCATAATGGCCACTTGGAAGTAAGGTCTGTGGCAGAGACGAAAGGGAAAGGACGCTTTTGTAGGTCAGGGCCCCTTGAGATGATGTAAGCTGTCACCACCTCTCATGTGCCAGAAATGTATCTGTCATTTAGGAAAAGTCAAGAGGGCTGTCTCAGAGCCAACCTTTTAGTGATAATCCCAACTTTGGGGTAAGTGGTCAGGGACACCAAGTTACCTCTAAGTCTTCCCTAGCATGGTGGGTGGGGAAACCACATGGGGTTGGATGAGGATATGATTCCAGTGACTAAGTGTTCTGAAGCAAAGAATCAGGTCTCTATAGCAGCTGCAAAGGAGCCCACAGGAGGCGCTTGATACCTTTCCGTACACTAGAGAGCCTCCCAGGAACTTGATCTTTACCTTGGAGGAAGTGAGTGGACCAGAGAGTATCTGCTGAGAACAAGTCACAGGGTCAGTCTTCTTTGCCAATGAACTTGCTCACGAAGCATCTCATCTTCCATATGTAGAAATACTGACGAAAGCCAACAAGCCATCTAGTTTGTTGAATACGGGCTCTAAGATGACCAAGGCTATGTGTCTTTCACCACCATATGACCAACACTCAGAACAATGTCTACACGTACGTATTTGTGAATGAATAAATAATGTCATATGAAGATTCTGAATCAACAATCAATCAGTGCAATGGTCAGATGGTAGTTTTTTAGCCCAATGAACCTAGAAAAAACAATAATAATAATAATAAATTATTATTAGTAGTAGTATTATTAATTTGAGTTGGAGTCTCACTCTGTCACCCAGGCTGGAGTGCAGTGACATGCTCACTGCCACCCCAGCGTCAACATGCTGAGCTCAGGCTATCCTTCCCCCTCAGCCTTCCAAGTAGCCAGAATGACAGGCACATACTACCATGCCTGGCTAATTTTTTTTCTTTTAAATTTATTGTAGAGATGAGGTCTCACCAAGTTGCCCAGACGGTTCTTGAACCCGTGCTCAGGCAATCCCTCACCTCAGCCTCCCAAAGTGGTGGGATTACAGGTTTGAGCCACCACACCCAGCCCATTAATTATTTTAAAGCACAATTTTAGGAAGACGGGAGCAAGGGAAGAGAAAAGACTAGTGCTAGTTGATCACTTACTATATATGACAGCAATCTCACATGTTCTGGATGAGCCGATATCGTCCCATTTTCTGGATTAAGAAACAGAGGCTTGGAGAAGTTAAATCATTTGCCTGAAGTCCCATGGCTAGCAAGTAGTGGAACTGTTGTTCAGACTTAAAACTCCTGTGTTGAGATGATTTTTAAGACTTAATTATTGTAGCACTTTATTATTATAGACTCACTGTGATAGCTTTTTGGAACTTTAGACTACTTACACTGGGTGCTAGAAAAAAGTTTTAGATAATTCTTTTTATGGGCAGTTCTTAGAACTTTGAGATTCAAACCAAATTAAGTAGGTAAAAGTGCTTTTTTAGACTGCTTAGCTCGACACTAAAAAAACTTTATTCTGAATCCAAATCCCGTATAAATGTAAAGGTTTTTCATAACCGAGAGTTTACAGAAGCCAAGAATAAATCAACATGCCTCCAACCCTGAGGGTGACGTGGGAGAGTAAGTTGGATGTGTGATCAGGTCACAGAGAACTCAGACTTTAGTAAGAACTCTGCTGGTGAGCAGCTTTGTGATCTTGGGTAAGTCACTTTACCTTTCATGATGCCAAGTTTAATGGTAGTCAAATAAGAGATTAATAACTCCCGCTTTGCTTACTGCGCAGATATTATTGGAACTGGAAGAAATAGTGGAATTAAAATGCTTTGCAAAATGTATAGAATCCAATTGAGAAAACCTTTATGTTTATAATAAAATTGTCCTACATTCTGTAATAATGAGTTAAACTTTGCCTTATCTACTTACCTGATTTTACTAATTATTGGATTTGCATTTTAGGTAATAACATACTTTTGTCACTTAGAATTTCACTCAACTTTTTCATTAAGTTAAATAAAAGTTAATACATTTTGACATCTGTGAATATTTTACTGGTTTTTTTTTTTCTTTTAACTTTAGCTCAAGCAAGATTTACTGTTTTTCTCTAAGGCAAGTCCCAAATTCACCTCAGAGGGCACAGAGAGTTGAGACGTTTCTCTCTGTACATACATTTTTAGGGTTGGCCCCAGATATGTGATATAATTATGGTGCTTTTCTTGCCTGATATTAGACAAGTCTGAGAAGGCCTGGCGTACATTCCTTGGGCTCACGAGTAATTATGGTGTGGGTGATGATCAGCTACTTTATAAGGTCTCAGGCTGCTGGGATTTTGTTTTTTCTGTAATGCACACATACCCCATGAATTTAATTACCATCGTTTTGGTTCCTGACAAATATACCTCACTTGTAAACCTTATATTTATGTTCAGATAGGACTGGAGGGTGTGTGTTGTAACCACTATGCCCCAGACATTCATGAAAATAGTCTCCCCAATTCAGACCAGCTTTTTGGTTTAATGACCATGCATTCGATATCCTTTTCTTGGTTGGAAAACTGTTTTTCAAGTTCTGTGTTCTCCACCCCCTTTCTGCCTCCCTCTAAATTTTGCAGTGCTGTGTGTTTCCTTTTGAAAGATTAGGTAAGAGGGAACACGTGTGTGAAAGTCGTGGACAACTCCCATGTGCTAGCGGCTGCTGAGATGAAGGCCAAAGAGCAAATGACTTCAGCACCTGACAAGTGTGTGGACCTCATTATGGCCATGGGGCCTGCCTGGGGGTCTTAAAAAAATCAGTGGACTTGCAGGGTGCATGGTCAACATTTGGTGAGAAGGCAGGTCTTCAGTAGAATTGCTAAGGCTGCCAAAATATATTTTGTCTCCCAGCAGAAAACTTCCCATCTACCCCATGTATTGAGTGATTCATAGAATTTGAAGCATTGACGATTACCTTGTCTAATCTCCTTATTTTAAAAAGCAGTAGCATGAGCTCAGAAAGGAGAAAGAGAGTTTCTCAAGGCCTCATAGCCAACCGATTTGCCTGACTCCATCCCAATCTCCCTATGACTCACCTGCTGCCATAGCCCGGACTCAACTCACATATCCATTTATTCAGCGAGGACCTTGGAGTGCCTGTGCTGTGCTTGGCAGTAAGCCTCTTGGTCTTCAAGGCATAGTTTTGGTCTTCAAGGAATTTGTTAGCAAATCGGGGAGTCGAGACTCACATGGACACAACATCATCATTCTAGTAAATGGCAGCTGGTAGTTCAGAGGCGGTGTGGGTGGAACAGTAGGGTAGATCCTTAGGACATCAGAGCGTACAGAAGGTGGGGAAGGCTGGTATACTAAGAGGACACTTAAAGGAAGAGGTAGGACTTGGAGCAGGATTTAAAGACCCAAAGGCTTGAAATTTCAGGAAGGGAGCAGAGCTAGAGGAAAACTCAGAAGCCTTAAGGAATAGCCTGTGAGGAGGGTTTAGCTCGAAGAGAGAGCAAATTCACCGTCAGTGGATGGAAATTTTGAGGGTGAAGATGGTCCCATAGGGTCGGGGCACAATGCAAATGGCCTTTAAGGAAGTAGCCTAAGGTATCTACTTCCTTGTGCAGTCGATGGAGATCTATTTAAGGTTTTAAGTAAGGCAGTGCTGAGAAAAAATGAAGATAAGTTTGGTTGGCAGAAGGATTGGAGGGAGCTAAGATCAGAAACAGGGCCCCAAATAGGATAATCTGGAAAAAAACCCCAGTAAGAAATGATGGTGGGAATTGCAACATGGCAGGTGCCCAGGAAATCCATCCCCCAATTCTGCGGGGGCTGCCTGGGTGGAGTGAGGTCTATAGAGCCAACTCTCGGACTGACTAATATCTTTGCCTTTGAAGATCTTGAGAGGTTTACCCTGGTCATCCATGTGGCTTCTCCAGGAGGCCATCGAGAGATATAACTTCACTATTTAGGGGGCAGAAACCAGAGGCAGGAAAAGGGGACATTATCCCACATGACCAGGACATCTCAACTTTACACTAAAGTTCCATTGGCTGGGTAGACTTTCACTTGATCTCTTCCTAACTCTGGGGCTCTGGCCAAGTCACTAACATGCTCTGAACCTTGGGATTCCTGTATGTTCTTAGTAGGTATAATAATGCTTGCTCTAGCTATCTCACAGATTGTTATAAGGATCCAATGAGAGGGTAGATCCAGTGAGAGACTAGACATAAACTACCATGATCATCATGCCATAGAACTCTTGCTGCTGTGGTGATGGAGGATTTGATGCAGGGAAAAACCACCAAGAGTAAAGACAGATTTCCTTCTAAGAAAAATACCTTCTTCTGCTTTGCCACCGGGCATATTCTTCGACATTGTATTTTCGCCTTTTTGTTTTTTGTTTTCCATTTAAGAAGGCATAGAGATGGAACTAGTTTGAGGATTCTGTTCATACTGATTACCATAAGCCGCCCCAAACCAGAACAGATCAGACTCTACCTCGAGAGCCTTTAGAGCTGGGTGGCCTCATTCAAAGCTAAAAAAAAATTCAGTGAAAGCGTAGAAGATAAGGCGGGGTGTGTATCAGATGCTCATCCTTGAATAAAAGGGTGATGGTTTTCAAACTATATTTTTAATATACTTTCTAAATTTTGATGACAACTCTGACTTAAGCCATAGCAATTTCTAAGGTTCTGTGAGCAGGGTTTTCTTTGGAGACTGGCTTGATCATAGGTTTAGGTCTTGATTCTTGATTCCTTTCTAAATGTAAAGAATCAGTTCATCTAGAACTCCATGAAATCTCTTCTCCCAGAGGAAAAGGTCTGTGCTGAAAGTTGTGGTGGGCTGGAGTGAGACGGAATGGGGACTCTGTGGTCGAGAAGCAGCCTAATGGGAGGAAGAAAAACAATCCAAGCATGTTTATTAAGCACAATGGGTCCAGAGGGTGAGAGGCATAAAAATGTGTGTGGAAGGGGTGTTTATGGAGTGCTTAGTGTTTGCCAGAATTTGCTTTTGATTCTAATTTTACAGTGTGAGAGCTTCAGCAACTCTAATTTTCTTTTTTTCTAAAAGCTTGTGGAAATTCAGTGAAGGGTTTTTCCTTTACAGAATGGCATAGATTCATCCTTAGAAAGCTCATCCAGGCTGTCGTGCAAAGAATGAAGTTGGGCTGAAGACCAGTGGAAGGACAACAGCAGAAGTCCCCTGAATTAGGGTACAGACAGTAGGGAATGATCAGATTTGAAAAATAGTTTTGGGCTGCTGAAGTGAAAAGAGTTGGCCTTTTAGAAAGTGATGCCAATAGGTTTTGCTCCTTTATCTCTGATGTCCGGCGTTTATGAGATGCTGAAGTTCATTGTCTTGGAGGGCTTGTTGATTAATTACTTGGTTCACTATATATCCTAAGGTCGTTTTTCACTATTTATCCTATTCAGAAATTTGGAGCAAAATTTATCTACAAAGATGCTCATCACAGTTTCATTTTTAATTGCAAAATTATGGAAAACACCTATATGTCAAAATAGGAGAATGGAATGTTTGCAATTACTAAAAATTATACTTTCAGTGAAAGGTTAATACTATAGTAAATTTTCTTAACATAATGTTAAGCATAAAAATACTGCAAACTACATATAAATGACATGTTCCAAATTTATACCATTAAATATTTTTTAATACTTTGTGTCAAACACACACACACACACACACACACACACACACACAAGAAAAGAGAAGAGAATATATCAACATGTTAATCATAGTTACCTTGAGCTGTGAGACTATGGTCATTGCTTATTCTCTTCCTTAAACAGTTTAATATTTTCTAATCTTATACTATAAAGGGGTAAAAGTTTTCAAATAGGAAGAATAAAAGTTATTGTGAAAGGAAAAATAAAATCCTAAGAGAACATCACTTGAAAGTTCAGAAAATAGTGCTCAAGTGTCAGTGTTGCCTTATGACCTAGGCAAGTCACTTAACCACTATGGTCCCCAGCTTCCTCATCTGTAAAGGGGGAATAATGACATCTACTTGCTAATTATTGGGCTATTGTAAATGTCAAACAAAATAAAGGATGTGAAAGTGCTTTGATCCTAGTAAGCTGCTTCAGAAATATACAAGACTCTGGTTATTACTATATTCCCTCCCCTTAATGACACACTTAAGTGGCTTCTAGAGGTTCCCCCCAGGTGGGTGTGGATAGCCGACAACTAATCTGGAGGAGGAGAAGATGAGTTTCTATGGTTTGGAGTCATTTTGTTTGAATGGGGACTATCAAGTCTGGTCAAAGAAAATTTCATTGTGCTGAAGAGAGAAGGTTTAGAGACACTCTAGGAATATTAGGGAAAGAGAAGTTGGGCCAGAAGGAATCTAGTCCCAGCAAACCTGTAGGGATTAGACTTCTCATTCTCAGTCTATCCACACAGCTGGGTTCTCCTTCCAGCACTGTGACTTCAATCTTGAGTAACTTGGGACCAACCCTAGCTCCCTCTGGGCCTATGGTTCCTATTCAGAAAATGAAGGCTCATAAGGACTCATCTCCAAGCCACTATTTCCCCAACACCTGTTTTCATGTTCTGTGAGTCCTTTAATTAGTGTTGTCATAAAGAATCAGTGTGAACTATCCAAGTAAAGGAACATGGAGGATATGAACAGAACACACACACGAAAGGGAGTGGGGACAGAGGGAGGTGGGCGAGTCAAGGTATGTCTATTACAACCAACGAGCATATATCATGTCTGTGTTAAATGAAGGTTCTTTTTTTTTTTTTTGAGTTGGAGTCTCACTCTGTCGTCCAGACTGGAGTGCAGTGGCTGCTCCCGGCCACCGCAGCCTC
>CAUYQG010130104.1:0-24188 GCA_963574415.1 Tarsius wallacei
TGTTTCTCTCCTTATCTGACCAAGGTACATGCTGGTACCCTATTAGAAACAGAAGCTAGCCGGGCTCGGTGGCTCAGCCTGTAATCCTGTGCTTTGGGAGGCCTAGGTGAGTGGATTGCCTGAGCCCGCGGGTTCGAGACCCGCCTGGACAACTTGGCGAGACCTCATCTCCACAATAAATCAAAAATCAGCTGGGCATGGTAGCACATGCCTGGAGTTCCAGCTACTTGGAAGGCTGAGGCGGAAGGATCGCCGGAGCCCAGTAGGTCGAAGCTGCGGTGGCCGGGAGCGGCCACTGCACTCCAGTCTGGGCGACAGAGTGAGACTCCAACTCAAAAAAAAAAAAAGAAAGGAAAAAAATGAAAGAAACAGATGCTTATGTAATGGTTTAGTTTCAGGTTTTCAAAAAAGGAAGAACAATATGAGACAAGGGTGTGCCAGGTAATGTGTGCTTGCTTTGATCTCCACAAGAGCTATATTTTCCTACTTTCTACTGACCATTTATTGAGCCTCTTACAAAAGCAAATTAGACAATCATCCCATCCGCCAATTGGCTTTATGTTCAGAAATGACCCAAGAAAGACCAGCTGACACTTTTCATAGACAAGGAGAAGACAGAGAGAAGCCAAGGTCCAAATAGTTCACCAAGAAGCCCAGAAACTCAATCCAACATAGATGAGGACTTGAGTTTCCATCCTGGCCTCCTACTTGGAATCACTTTCCTGTATAATGGAGACTTGCCCAATACCCAGGCATTCCTCTAGGCCCTGCACTCTGAAGCCTGGCTCTTTGCAGTTTCTGACATAATGTTAAATCCCTTGTCTTCCACTTGCCTTCTCCATCCAGACAACAGTTCAGCAAATATTTAGAGATGGGCAGGGCCAGTGACCACAGGCAGACATTGGCTTCTAGTAGGCAACTATAGAAGTTACCTTTCAGTTGCCCTCTGATAACTGTGTCATACACACATGCCCCGGATATGCCCTATCCGCATAAAAGCCTGGAAAGTTTCCACATTGGATGGGTTCCCAAATCATATTCTGCTCTGACATATTGCTCCTCCACCAGAGACCACCACTTATTTGCTTGACTTGAAGTAGACTCTGAACCTGCTTTAGAAATGGTCTGAGAGGATGTTAGAAGGCCCCATACTTTCCAAAATATAACCAACAATTCCAGACACTGAGATCCCATTTACTTGGGAATTATAAAATGGAAAATTGAAGCATTTCCTCCAGATGAATTCATGGTTCACTTCCTATTTTTAAACAATTGCAAGTTTACAAATCAGAAGGAAAGGGGCAGCTCGCCCCACAAAACACCTGCTGGCTGACAGTAAGCCAGTTTCCAAGAGAACGGCACCGGACACTTCCCTTTACCTGTAATGGGAAAGTGTGATGATCCGTCACGGATCTAAGGTTTGATCACTCTGCCAATACAGGACTAGAAGCAACTTATTTTATATGGTAAAAATTTTTGTTGAGGTCGTCACAGCAACATGACAAACAAATCAAAATTGTCCTCATTGCCGTTAATCCTCCCCAGACCTTTCTTCCTATGTGGAATGTGGCATACTTTTGCAGGTAGTTATCAGATGCCACAAATGATAAGCCTGATTCGATCCAAATTATGCAGAGCTGGGGAGGGGTGAGCTGCTTTTGATTCTTCCCAGCTCTCTGCTGATGGTCTTAATGCCAGGCCTGCCATATCTCCTAGCTGACTCCTTTGGATTGCCATAAGCAAGTCAGTGGGTAAGCAGGAAAGGAACCTAGAGCACCTAGCTAGCCACCTCCTACCTGAGTACAGACGAAAGTTCTAGCATTAAGAAAACACACGTTCCTGCCTTGCTGGCAGACTGTGTCCTACACATTCTGGGCTGGCCAGAAGAATAGTCAAGCAAGAAGAATTGTTTTTGTTTCTCTGTTATTGTTTGCAAACCAAATCAAAAATTTGATTTTTAGAAATAAATTCTTAGCCCCTAACTTGTTCTATTTCTGAAAAGCTCATTCCTAAGAAGGAATGACTTGAAACACTTAGTTTATAATATCTGTTGGTGTTCACATCTCCAGTTTTCTCAGGAGGGTCTTAAGACAGATGTGTTTCTCATCTGCTTGGAGCACAGTTCTTTCTGGCTCATTCCATAGACTGAAACTTCTAGCTTAGGTAAGCCAGATACTCGGCAGCATCAACAATTGAATTCCAGAGCACCAACTTTAAGGGAAAAGAAGCTGAAATGATTTGAGGGAGGTAAAGTTTGTGAAAAAATATAAGTCTTTTGTGCACATAAGGGAATGGATATATACTCCCTAAAAATTCATAAAATTAAATCAGTCATTCCTAAACTCAAGAAACCCCTAGCACATCAGTCATCTCTTCCGAAATATTAGAAATGTGAAGGCATATTTTATTATTCATAAGCTGCCCTCTTTTTTTTTTTTTTGAGTTGGAGTCTCACTGTGTCACCCAGACTGCAGTGCAGTGGCCGCTCCTGGCCACCGCAGCCTCGACCTGCTGGGCTCCGGGAATCCTTCCACCTCAGCCTTCCGAGTAGCCGGAATTACAGGCACGCACTACCATGCCCGGCTGATTTTTGATTTATTGTAGAGATGAGGTCTCGCCAAGTTGACCAGGCAGGTCTCGAACCCGCGGGCTCAGGCAATCCACTCACCTCAGCCTCCCAAAGCACAGGATTACAGGCTGAGCCACCGAGCCTGGCTTGCCCTCTTCTTAGTTCAAACCTAATTTGATGACTTTGGAAGACAATTTCTCTTTTGTAACTAAACAATTAGAATAAGTTGCCTCGAGTTGTTATAAAACTGTCCACAGTTTTTCTGGCCCAAGAAGACAAATAAGAACGCTTAACACAAAGAAACTATTTATGATGCTGGTGAAATTAAATAAACAGTAAACAAGAAAAAAGAAGTTTAGAAAGAACCAATAAGTCAAAGAAAAACATTCTCCTTGGTTTTAGAGAATGTGCCATTTCAAGAAACAATAAAATCTTGCAGGAATTTCCAGGGGGCAGTCATTGTTAGCAGAATAACTCTAAGCAGTAATTTTGAAACCTGTGCTCACATGTATTGGTGGAGAAAAGTGTCTCATTTCTCTTGTGCAAGTACCCAAAGGCAAACACACTCCTGCCTTATGCTTTCTAAGAACACCATTTGTCTCAAGGCAGAACCCAAATTCCACCAAAGCTACCAGAATTATAAATGCCATTCCCTTTGTCCCTACCACAGAGGAATTATCTTACAAATAAACTCACACATGTGCCAAATGGTGCTGTTAGATCGAAAACTATCTAAATGTTGTTAAAAGTAAATCATCCTTTGCCAATAAAATGGAATACTATGCAGCTATACAAACAAAGCTGAGAAGGACATCAGACTCTGATGTAGAATAATTGTTGAAATATATTCTAAAGTGGAAAAAAAGCAAGGTGTAGAATAGTTTATACCATAGGATAACATTTGTACAAAAGATAGGAAGAGGAATTTTTTAAATGAGAGAGAGAGAAAAAAATATATAATTGTTTTGTTATGCAGAGTCTCTGGGAAGAGACAAGGTACTAGAAACTAGCAGAGGTGGGAGGAAAATTTGTCAGTGCATATCCATTTATATCTTTTGAATTTTGTACAAGATGAATGTTTTACCCAGTCAAAAATAAAGTAAATATGATGATCTAAAAATACAACCTGACAAAGTGTATATTGCACTTGAGTGTTTGGGTCAACAAGAGAGCAACCCTCACAATAAAAGAGCATTTCCCTTAGGAGGCTGAGAGTTGCCGCATAATCCAGGAGTCCCTTCACAACTAAAAGCCTTCAGGGGGCCAAGACCATCCAGAAGGAAGGCCCCGTGGCTCACCAGCGAATTTTTATCGGTTCACTGGGGGCCCGGCTGTCCAAGGAGCCCCGGCTGCCTGCTGCGAAGCCTAAGCCGCAACAGCTGCATAAACTGGCTGTGCCCCAGCCTGACCTATTTCGGAGACAGGTCAGACCAGTGCAAGCGGGGATAAGAAAACAACCTTCTTGCAGCCAGTGGCTGCGCAGTCAGGCTGCTCCAGCAGAAGGAATACGGAGCAGGAGCTCTCCAGCTCCTAGGAGCTTGATAAGTCAGTCCACTTTCTTTTCATTCTCTCACTGCACCCCAATTACACCAGAGCTCCAACCTTTGGAGACTGAATGGAGAGAAATCAAACGTAAAGTTCATTGAAATGTATCCTCCAGCTTAAAGAATGCTACTTTGGAACGTTTCCTCAAAATTTCTGAGCTCCAGTAGTAAAGGAGAGGGAATTAAGAAGAATCATGCACAAAGGAAAAAGAATGCACACAATCTCACGTGTGGAGCTATAAAGACATTTAAGAACAATGGAGCAGGCTGAAGAGAGGACATAATGAGAAACTATGCAAAAACAGTTCCACAAAATGAAAGATTGTGTGTATGAGATCCATTTTCAAAAACAGTATGTTTGTCAGTCCCTGATCTGGTGAAAACAAAAACTTGTGTCAAAAACAGAGAAAAGTTTGATCCGGAAGAGTTTTCAAAGAGTCAAGTTAATCTAAGAGAGAAAAATAATCTTTCAAGCTGGGAGAAAAAGTTATTAAAAAGTAACTTTTGACATCTTAGTTGATGGTTTTAGAATTTTATTATTTTTTTCATACCTGTTCAATCAATGAAGTATTTACATTAAATAGCTACTTATAAACTCAATTTTTTTGACTTGGTGAAAGTGGACTTAATGGTGGTGTGTGTGTGTGTGTGTGTGTGTGCACGCGCGCGTGCACGCGCGCTTCATTGTTGCTTCTAAGCCCTGAATTAAGCTTTTATCTGCCCTTGGGCAGAGCCCATCTGCTAGCTTGTAGGCCGATCACTTTCTGCATGTTCAGAGTTTTTTGCCTGCAAGACTGAGTTTTACTATGGTAGGTGTAATTTGCTCATAACACACATCTTTTCATTTTGTTCTCGCAGAATCCTGGGCAGTTGCTATATTGAGCCACATCAAAATTGAAGTTCAAGAGGTCACACCTAAAATGTGCTTGGTCTCAATTTCAGAGAAAAATGGGTGATGTAAGAACAGGACACTTTTACCTTGGATACTGTGCTTTCACAAGGCAAGAAAGAGGTGGAAAAGTACTCTGAAGTGTGTTTAGATCAGACTAGACAAGAAACACTCAGTTGCTTCAGTTAACCTCAGTTGGGAAACTGGCCAAATGGGGATTCAGAAAGAAACCTATTGCTTTTCTTATAATAAAATGAATCGGACCAATTAATTTTCTTTAGTTCAGGTTAAGCTCAATCATGAAAATTATGACACACACACACACAAACATATACCCTTTGGCCAAGATTTTCTTACTGTGATAACACATTTGAATAGTGGGACAATTTAAATATCTGTTTAAAGACAGACTTTATGAATCTATAATTATTTCAAAATAAAATATTTTTTAAAAGAGCTCGGGCCTTTGAAAAAAACTAGGCAGATATTAATACTCAGATGCAATACCCAAGGGCCTGCTGCAAACTGGGTAAATGATGATGCCTGCATGAATGTTTGCCCAAAAAAAAGAAACACGAGGGACATGGTTAAAAGTCACTTTAACTTTATGTATGTATGAAATACACACGTGCATTTAGTGTATCTGTGTACTTGTAAAAATCACAAAATACAAATGCAAGCTTTCTGTTAAAATGCAAATGTGTATGCAACCACATTAGCATTTACTATGAAAGTATACAACACAACAAACTAATTCCACATTGCAATGCCAAGTTGCACAGCCATTAACTTTTCTTTCTTAACAATTCTAACCTAACTTACTTATTGTTTCCATGTAATGATACAAGACCAAATCCATTTAATTCTACAGTTGTTTCGAAAAATGTGTCTACTATCCAATTAAAACATTTCAAAAATCTACATTTCAGTCTCCATAAAACTATACTGCTTAAATTCTCCATATGATCCTGTAGTTTTTTAACTGCTGAAAATCCATGGTATTTCCTCTCCCTCAGTCCAATGTTGGTAAGCCAAAAAGACGTTTCTATCCTTGTAAGAAAGCATTTTGATCAGCTATTTGTAAATGGAATAAGTAAGATTACGTTAAGTATGAGAGTAGAATTGACTTCTAGAATTGAGAGTTAATATTCATACAGTACTATTACAAATGCAGTAAACACTGCCAAATAAAAGTACATAAGAAAGTTGAGTTGAGAAATTACTGAACGGGTTTAACAAGGCAAACATACAACTAGTTTAATATTGCCTGTCTTGAGTTCTATTCTGTTTTACTAGGGAAGGTCATTCTTCAATCACTATAGAAAGAGGAGGACATAAAAATCCAGATGACTTTGATCAAATTACTTTACCCCAAAGTGGAAGTATTTTGTTTCATTTTCCTTAAAATTCTGCAGCAAAATGTGAGCAATACCACAAACTTTGCTATATGAATATGCAAGGTAAAAAACATTTTCTCAAGATTTTACATTTTATTTCTAGGAGAAATGTGCAACAAATCAAATTCCAAATGGTACACTGTTGCTCTTTATTAAAATACAATTCCTTTTTTTAAAGAGAAGTGGCCACTATCACAGCAGAAATTATCAGTTAATCTTAGTAGTTATCAGGAAATAAAGGTAGGAAAGTGAATAATGATGGTAAGAATTCACAAAATCTATTATTTCTCAACTGTCCTCAACGACTACATTTCATGGTTTTCATATCTCCCTTTGACAATGATGAACTTTGTTACTTGTCTCTCTTGAATAGATATTTTATCATGTTAATGGGCATTTTGGTAACTGTGCATGCCTCAACAGAAATGGAAAATTTTTTTACAATCCCAGTTCATTTCAGAGCATACCCCAGCACAGATCATTTAGGGGAAGCTTTCTTAGAGGAAAGATGTCCTGATTCCAGCCAAAACTCACAGTGTTCTTGGAGCTCTATGTTTGCCCAACACCACAGAAGAGAGCTAAAAGCTGAGTTGTGCCATGCTCCACCTATGACTGTATAAATAGGGCAAAAGTATGTTGCCCAATAGGTCAGATGATGGTCATTTGGTGATCCTGTTTCTACTCTGGTGTTCATGTTCCAGAAAAATGGCAATGTCTGAAATTCCCTTTTACTTTCTCTGCACCCTTTATGATCACAGTTCTGCAGTGAGAGGCAGTAAGTTCCTGGGTCAGCAATTTTGCCCTGGTACTAAGCTCAGGCCCAACTTGGAGCCGGACTCTGCAGTTTCCCTGACCGTGTATGAACACATAGCCTAATACTCAAGGAGGAAAGTTACTTTAATTCTGTGTGTATATAAAATATACACATGTGAAATATGCAACAAAAAAACTCTCTAATGTTATCTCTGGACCCAGAACAGGGAAAAGATAGCAGATCGGAGCTGACTCTAACTTCCAGCTTAAGCTATTTCATACAGTTGCTCTACACTGCAGTGATTGTTGATACTAAACATTTTATATCAGAGATCATTTGAGCACAGAGGAATGATTAATTAATTGGGGGATTATAATAGAAAATATTAGAAAATACCCACTAAAGATCTGCTGTTTGTCAAGATTCATCTTATTCAAGAGAGAAGAAAGAGTAAAAAATAAATAAATAAAATAAAATGAAACTCTATGCAAAATTATTTAGTACTGAAATGAGCACAGAGAAAGGAATTCAAGAACCCAACATGCAGGCATATCTATGATGCGCAAATATCCAAAACCTGAATCTGGCATGAATCTTACAACCTCAGTCAGAATGATTTGTTGGGGTTTGCAACTTAAGCACAAAGGTGGTATTTCCAAATGAGCCATTTCCAGGACTTTTTGCTTTCATAATAAAAGAAACATCTATGCAAATATATTGAGTTCTCAAACAAAGTCTAATAGTTCATCTAGAAATCAACAGCCAAAGAAAAGTCATAAAATGATTCAGGGAAATATTTTTCCTAACATTCAACAGCTGAGTATGAATTGGGAGCCTGTGTTATTACCTCAGATTCTTATGGCTCCAGAAAGTGCAATTCAAAGGACAAATAAACCTTTATTTTGTGCAACTGGAAATAGTTTAATGCCAGCATAATTCTTAGTGACCAACTTATAGATAAATTCTCATGATGCACATGCTATACACACAAACAAATACATGTTTATTCCTATATTATTGGGGATTTTAAAATATACATGAGAATCATCTAACCATCTATAAACACAAAAATTACGGAAACACATATAGAGAGATACAGTCATTATAACTCCCAGTTTCCTGTGTACTTAATTATTCCCCATCTAGTTTTACATAAAAATCTGACATCTTTTATTATATGATTTCAGCTTGGAAGGTAACTTTACAAATATGAATCATTCATATTTAGAAATTTAGTGACAGGCAGATAATAGTTGCTATGCTTCCTGCTACCCACCCTCTCCAGAAAAATGAGACTCAATTTAATGATAAACAAGAAATCACTCTAGGATAATTAAAAACACCCCATGAGTCTTCTCTAAAAACCTACAACATGTAACTGGTTTCAGTTCCTATTTCTCAAAGAGAATTTGGTCAATTCCTCCTTAGAGGTTTCAGAGGAAAAGAAGGATTTTCCAAGACAGATAAATTGAAATGATCCCGCTTTGATCTCTGTGGTTAAGAATCCCTCACAATAGAAGATGACCACTGAGGGGCCGCGCTCCCGGCCTTTTAATGCGTAACAATGGTATCAACAAACAGCTACTTAATCAATATTTGGCCAGAGCTGCTGAAAACTTCCTTTTCAGATTTTAATTCCTAGTTGTAAAACAACCCCAGAGCAGCCAGTGAGATAAGACATTAAACTGACTGCTTAATTGCCTTTTAGTGTCTTGTTAGTTATATATGTACATTCTTAATGGTTCTTTAATCTTTATTTACTCGCATAAATAGGATACCTGTCATAGAATCCCACCAAACTTAAACCTTCTCTGTTGCAGCCCAGGCTAAACTCTCTCTCTCTCTCTCTCTCTCTCTCTCTCTCTCTCTCTCTCTCTCTCTCTCTCTCTGTCTCTCTCTCTCTTTCTCTCTCTCTCCATCTGTTTGTTGCTACTGTTGCAGTTTTTGATTTTCATTGGCCATTTCCTGACGCACAGTTTAAACATTTAATCTCACGGTTAGGAATGATTTTTATGTTGCTGTTCTCAAAATATATGTATTCATGGATGCTGAAATCCTCCGGACTCGGTGGCAACGCTCCTACTCACGTGATGGATTTCAGTATACAGTATTCCCCCTCGCCTGCACCGCGGCGCGCGGGCCGGTTCCGCCTCACCGCCCGGGTGGGTTTTATTGCTCAGCCCTGGGGACTTTTAAATGACCCTTCAGTAATTATTACGCACTTGAAGCCCCTACGTCCCCGTTCCGGTGCTATCAACAATCCAATCAGATCCCCGAAATAAACATACGATTTCCAACATTAATTAGCAAATCTGCATGTTTTCAACAAAGCTAGAAAGTAAGCAGACAGCAGTCAACCAAACCAAACAGGCTAGAAAGGCTACGAGCCGCACACTGGCGTTTCCTTTAAAATTGTTCCCGCAGGAAAATTGTTGCCGCTACATTAAAGAAAAGAACGCAGCGTGGTGTGCTCGTTTAATCCGAGTTCTGATAGTTCCAGTATTAAGAAAAAAGAAAAGAAGAAAAGAAAAAGAAATGGGTGATATTTCCTTGTTGAGTGTTGCAGAAGCTCAGAAAACATGAAGTGTGCTCTACAGACTAGCAACAAGGTTGAGGTCCAATTCGTGACCCCAACAAGCGGTCTTGGAGAGGGAGCTGGGCTGCCCACCTTAAGAAAGGTTCCGACGCCACAGGCCCATGATCCTAGACCCCATGATCTTAATCTACGGAAGTTTGTTCCCCGCCTTTCGCTCCCCGCTAACCTTGTGCTAAAATGTCCTTGCGTGCTAACTACATGGGGAGAAAGCGGCCCTGCGTTGTCCTCGTTTCCAGCGCTCCCTTATTGGTCAAAGGGCCGTTTTCACGATTCCGCTGGAAATGAAATATTCCAAAGACCTTCAAAGCTTTGCTGCCTTTTTTAATTGCGTTATCTTTTTTACCGCCACCCCGAAAAGCTGAAGTCGTCCTCTTTCATTTGAGAAAAACTCACAAGCTGACAAACAAAACGGAAACGCGAGAAAAACTTTCGTCACTTTTACTTTCTCGGTTTTTTTTAAAAGGCAGTTTTCTTCGTAAACGTCAAATAGGAGGGGAGAGATATGAAAGGAATATAAGCCCCCAACCGACCTATGCTTGAGGTCTCTCAGCTCAGTCTTCGAAATTGTTGCAAACCTCCCACGCTCACTTGTGATTTTTAAAAGGGAGGAAAGTCTTAGGAGAGCGTATCTCCAGTCCCAATCAAAACATCAATTTGGTAATCTGGCCTCTCTCCCCCTGCACTCTCGAGCTGCCACTTCAAAGCTGCTACAACAAGTCAGTAATTGTAACGTTGCATCTAAATATTTAAGCGAGAGTCTTGCAGTCGCGTGTCCATTTACAGTCCTCATCTGTCCTCTAATTCCATTACGGCACAAAGCAAAAATGTTTCCCAAAACTCACAAACAGGAAAAGCGTCACCCTGCTGGAGGAGGAGGAGGAGGAGGAGGAGGAGGAGGAGGAGGAGGAGGAGGAGGAGATGATGAAGGAGCAGTTTCTATTGATTAGTCACCGCTTTTGTGTTAAGGGCTTTCTTTAAAATAAGAAAAAAATGGGGGGAGGTTGCAGAAATTTCACTAATGTGAGCCTCAGGCAAGGGAGGAAAAAAAAAAGAGGAGAAGAAGGGGGGAGGCGGGCTGTGTCTAGATGAAAGTGAGAAGGACATAAAGGAGGCAATTGAGTCGGCTGCAGCCCGGCGAGCTAAGCTTCGAGCCGGCCGGAGCGTAGGGGAGGGGGCGGTGCGGCGCGGCGCTTTGGCGCAGGGCGCAGGAGTGGGGGCCCAGCCCATTGTGGCGGCGCCCGCGGGCCCGCTCCGCCAAGCCGGGGGAGGAACAGAGGCGCCCATTGAGCGGCCGCAGCGCGGGCTGTGCCCACAGCCCCCGATACCGCGGCCAAGGCTTGGCTCCCCTGGCTGCGCCTGCTCCTATCTCAGTGCCGGCCAGGGGCAAGCGGGCGGGGCGTGAGCGAGGGGAAGGGGGGTGGAGGTCTGGGAGAGGTAAGTGTTCGTGTGCCCCCCTACCTTCTCCTTGCGCCCGGGAGAGGGAGCTAGAAAGATGGACCCAGCAGGGGCGCATAGCGTCTAGTGCGCGCCCACTAAGACGCATGGGCCTGAGCGCACCAGGTCGGTATGCTGCGCCGATCTTGGACTGAGCCAGGGAAAAGGGAAATTTGAGAAAGTAAAGAGAGGCCGTGTAGGAGAAAGGCAAGACCCTGGAGAGAAGAACGAGGGTACTTCTGATCTCATTCAGGGTGCTTCTATGCCTTTGTCTCAGTGTCTACCAAGCGGATCCCAAGCCAAAGATGGAAAGCCAGTTTCAGCAGTACCCAGTCAGGCCCACTAGCTGGAAATTTGACAAGAGCACATCACGCTGGTCAGTGCACCCGAGAGTCCCTCGTCTGTCAGTTTTCTTCTTCCTCTTTGCGAGAGGGCGCTGGGTGCCCTTTATCCACATTCATTTTATTTTACGAGAGGAGCAGCCTAGGACTTTTAATGCCTGAACAACAGAGAGGAATTTTTGAAGTATCTAGACTTCAAACTACACCTAACTCTACCCTTTTGGGGGGCCTCTCTTGCCCTCCAGGGCTCATCAGAAAAAGAGATAGAAGTGCTGAAGAGACTGACGCTGCATCTTCCTTGACAACCTCAAATTAAATTAGGCTTCAGCCTCCAAGGTGTGTGTGTGTGTGTGTGTGTGTGTGTGTGTGTGTGTGTGTGTGTTTTCAACAGCACAGCCCCCACTGGGGAGAATACTCTGATTTTAAAAATGGTAGCAATTGCCCTTGAATGGCAGCCGGCCCAGCTAGACAGCCTAAAAGACTAGAAACATTTTGTAGGTGAAATGGCCACTTTTTCCACACTGGAGAGTCCATAAAACTTCCTGGCGCAGCAGCTATTGGGGCTCATTGAATAATTCATCCCTCATTGCAAGCCCATAATGTCTATTCTCAGTCTTTTGTGTTGCTGTTTTCTCTTCTTTTCTCCTTGAATTATAAAAAGGTTGCCTTCCTTTGTTCACATCAAGCTGCTCCGAGCTGGAGCTTTGTCTGGGCCGAGCTAAAGTGTGAGTTTCAATGGACTCTCCAGGCTTTGTCTCCCAAGTTCATCTCCAAGTGTAGATTGTGTAGAGAAGGCCTTCTTTGTAAAAGCTGGAAAAGTTGTACAAATGTTTGACCAGCTCATTTGGGACGTTTTGTCTCCTGGGCCTCGGTCGCCTGTACTGCGAGAGAACAGCCGGTCTGCTGCGCTGGTGCCTCCAGCAACAAGTAGCAAAGCCGTGGGCCCCCAGCCTCTCTGACCACTTAGATACCTCTCCCCACTGCCCGCAAAGACACGTTTGGTGTTGTCTGACTCCTTGCCTTCCTCCCTTCCCAGCACCTCTGTGCTGCAGCTAGGCCTGGGATAAAAGGCGACATTTCTTCACAGAGACCAGGACAGAAATGCACCCCTCCAAAAAGAGGGGTTTAGACTGAGTCCATAGGAAACCCCTGCTGTAAAAAGGAAGGAAGCGACAGCATACACCATCTCCCAGCCCAACCTGCTGTGGTAAAAGACGTCTTTTGTTGATTTTGTGTATGCATCTGAGCATCTATGTTTCTGTCTATCCCTCAAACCAGACGTTTGGATTTGAAACATCCGAATCTTAGTGTTCCTTCAAGGTTGTGTACAGAACTGGCATGGGTTTGTAAGGCAGCTGCTCACAAGGGCCAGCAGCTGCCCCAGGGTTGGGTGGTGAAGGTAAAAGAAGCCCCGCCCTGAGCGCTGCTCTGATGAGGGTGTGGATCCATTGGTCGAAGTCGGGGACTGTTCTAAGCCCACTTGAAGAGCCACCTGCCCCTCCAGGGCAACTCCAAAACTCAGTTCAGCCCAACAAAGTCCAAGTCCTAGGCATGAAAACTTCAGGTATGGGTGGGGCCTCTGGTCACTCCTGACCACTTGCACATTTGAAGAGATGCTATCATCTCCAAGGCCAAAGCCACTGAGACACAATTCCTCCTCTCCCGCTGCAATGATCCCTTCTTGGTTCAACCCCAATGGCCCTGACTTTCTTGTCTTTTCTTCTTTGTGTATGTGTACACTTAAAGTTTTAAGATGACTCGCAGCAGGTGAAGGGGAAGCAAGCAACATTTCTAGCTCTTCAGGGGGGATGTTTTTTCTTGGTGCTGACAGGCCACAGCCAACAACGCGTGGGTAGTCTGCACCTCTAGGGGACATAGGACACTGGCCCTAGAAGCCTGAGAACCCAGATCCCTTTTATTCATAACCCAGAGCGTGAGCTCCTTTTGATTTTCAGACACATACAGGATAAACCCCATCACATTTGAAAACCAATGTAAAACAAATCAAAACCAGCCAATATGCACCCACATTCATAAGGCAGCACAGATGTGGGGACAATTTTGTGGGGACTGCCCCCAAATTCATTCTCTCTCTCTCTCTCTCTCTCTCTCTCTCTCTCTCTCTCTCTCTCTCTCAATGTGGGAAACTCTGAAGACCAAGGCCTCTCCTGAGGGCACAAAAGCTGTATCAACCTCTGAAGGTTCAAGTACTCTCTATCCTCAGCCTCTCAATCGCTCTCGAAGATGCCCGGTCCCCTAAATAGCAAGAGGCTAGCACCTCACCAGAGCAAATTCACACTTCGAAGGGGCTGGAAGTGGTACCGTCAAAAATTTACAAAATAGAGATGTCTGTTTTAATTGCATCTCTCTGGTCTTTGACTTCAATGCCCCTATCTGGATGGAGAGACTGTGAGCGAGGAGGGACCCTGCCCCGAGCCCGAGCCCGAGCTGGGCTGCCATCAGGCCCCCAACGCCGGGGAGGGGATGCCGGCCCAGGCCCCGAGCGCGCGGCCGAACGCGCCGCCGCTTACCTCGCTCGCTCAGGATGCCGTCGATGCTGTGTTTGGCCTTCTTCTCGCTTTCCTCCGCCTCCTTCCTCTCCAGGTCAGCCTCCTCCTCTTCGCCTTTCCCGAATTTACTCCTCAGGATGCGGCTGATGGAACTCACTGGGGGAGGAGGAGGAAGGGAGCGAGGGAGCGCAAGCGATTGAGAGGCGCCAGGCCGGGCTTGAAGCAGGCCCTGGACCCCTAGCTGAGGCGCAAGGACTGCTGCCAGGCGCTGCTCGGCTGTCTCCTCCTGTATCTCGGGGCACCTCCGTCCTTCCACCACCCCTTCACAATCCCCCACCCTGTCATCTGTCCCTCGGTACAGAGAGATGGCGCCTCCAAGTTGAGGCCGGGAAATGCCATCTCTTTGCCTCGCCTCCCGGCAGGAAGCGTTTCCCTTCTTGATTCCATAGGCCAGACTCTTGGTCTTCAATCTAAGAGAATTCATTCACCAGCCCACCCGGGACCATCCTTACTCCCCACCCAACGCATGTGCCCTGCGGGTCGCCTTAAGGGAAGAGAACTCAAAGCAGACCTGTCCCCTGCTACTCAATTTATATATATATAAAGAGAATATATATATATATAAAGAGAATAAAAGGTTTACATTTCAACTGTAGAATCGTTTCCTATTGTAAAAATCAAAAGAAAAATGCACTCTCTCATTTATTTTTTCCAGATTCCAGTCGGGTAAACAAATCCATGCTCTGAAATACACCGTTCTCGCAGAGGGAAAAAGGGAGTTTCCTTTTAATTAAAAACAAACTCTTCTGCGCGCCCTTGCGCTGGCCCCATGCTCGCCCCCTTCTCCCTCCGCCTCCCCCAGGGCGCGGGGTGGGGGTGGGGGGCTGCCGGATGGTCCTTGGAACTCCCGGGGAACATGGAGGAGGTTGCCGAAGTCTCCCCTCCCCTGCGCACAGGGCACAGCCTCGCCCGGCGCGGCCCCATCTCCTTTCGGCTGGGGTTACCAAAACATTTGTTTCTCTTTAAAAGGGAACATCAATATTAATAAACGCTTGGCCTCCCCTCACGTTTCCTGCCCTGCCTCCTCGGCTGAAATCTTCTTTGGGGAGACCTCAGCTGCGGTCTGTCAACCCTCCGCCCCCAGGACAAGTAACTTACCCCTCCCCCTCCTCCCCACCCATAAAACGCCCAGAACCTCTGGTTCGTAAATATTTTAGGGCCTTGGGAGAGGCCGCCTCCCAATAGCCAGGATCGATAATCGGGGCGATTATGGCTCGCTCGACCCTCCTGGATAATAGCGACTGACGGCTGCGCCAGGGGAAACCTCAATGGGCCTAGTACCTGATGGCACGGTGTTGCGATCACAGACCGAGTCCTTGAGTAATTTGTCCCGGATTTCCCAGCTGAACATGCCCGGGTTCTCTCTTTTGTATTCCTCAATTTTCTTTTCCACGTCCGGCGTTGTCACCTGCTTTAAGAGAATAGGCAGGGCGGTAGTTGATACCCGGTTCCCCGGCCAGACCCGCTGCACCACCGCCTTTGGCCCTGTCCTCTGGGAAGGTTCCACTTGTTAGCAAAAGGACCCCGACTCTCTGTGGCAGTTTACTTTAGGAAGGGGCAGGGAAGAAGTCTTACCACCTCGGACAGCCGCCCCCAACCCCCTTCTCCATCCACAGATAAGCTAGGACAATCAGGATAAATGAAGAATAATTGTAACATCTTTGGGGGGGGGGCTTTATTTTCTGATCCCTGAAAGTAAGGCCAACTCCTCACCCAGCATCAACATGAAAATGAAACTAAAAAAAGAATGCAACAGAAACTTTAAAAAATCAAGTTAGAGCTGCAACTTGTGCTTTTCCAAAGGGGTACAAGATTGTATCTAAAGTAAGAGGCAGAAAGAAAGGCAAAAGGGAGTGATGCAGGTTTCTAAAATTAGCTTGGATAACAAACACGGATAATTTCAGAGATGGGTTCCCCCTCCCACCTGCCCTCATAGAAAGAGTTTCCAAAGATCCTTAGGAAGGTTGTGAAAGGGTTTTGGTGGGTGGGAGGGAAGGGGTGGGTGTTTAGAAGTCTTGGTAACTAAAGTTTACCATAACGCTCTTGATTTTGCCTCGTATCAACAGGAATATCACACTGGCTTATGCTCCACACCCAGAAGAAAAGACTGACCTGGTGGAATCCCCTCCACTTGGTCCTAACCAGTGTGGCTCCTTCTTTTAAAAAGAGAATCAAAATAATTTAAGACTAGCACCAGCCAACTGTTTAAAAGTTGTCATTGGCTCATTACAAAGAATACTAACCACCCTAGGTGACTGAAAACAGTTTGCACCAGGGGAACTTGAGGATGGAGTTGGGAGAGAAACCATTACAAATCTCAAAAGGTTCCTTGGGTTCTTGTTGTTGTTGGAAATATGGCACTGCCATGCGTAGAGACTGGGAAGACACTTGGGAAAGAAATTGGCAACAGGTGGCACATGAAACTTGCACGCTTTGGGTGTTTGCCCATTAAAATAACTTGATGGAGATCCCAGGGTTCAGGGTGTTTTTTTAAATGTTATTTTTCCTTTGCAGAACAGCTTCAACTGAACCTAAGGTTCATCAAGGAATATTGGACATAGACATACACACCCCTTAATGGACTTGAAAAAATAACTCCTTGGCAAGCCCCAGATGTCAGCCCTTGGCCCTGTCCGATCTTCCCCAGCCCAAGGAGCACAGGCCGGGAGCCTGCGGGGCAAGGCCTGTGCGCGCGCTCACCTTGGGCTTGCTTCCTCCTATGGCACCAGGACGGATGGAGCCCGTCTCCTGGTACCTGCACAGGATCTTGGAGACGCAGCCGTGGGACACGCGCAGCTGGCGCGAGATGACGCAGGGCCGGATGCCGTGGTGGGCCATCTCCACGATCTTGTGGCGGATGTGGTTGGGCAGCGGCCGGCCGTTGATAAATACGCCGCCGAGCTGGTTGACGCGGCCTTGGCCGAGAGGGGTGGACACTGGGGGGAGAAGGTGACAAAGAGAGGCCAGGGGAAAGTCACTCGGGGAGAATAGAAAGCAACACGTAATTTCGCACTCCTCTGGCCAATCCTAGGTGACACCCCCCCACAGCACAACTGCTCCACGTCCCGCCCCCACACCCAGACCCTCTTTCCATCACAGTTATTCAAATTACTAAGTAATTCAGGGGCATAGAATCTTGTATGAAGCAACCGGGCAAGATAACTCTCCCCAGAAAAACTGTCTTCGCTTTGGGCCTAGGAGGGGTGGCAACTTGGAAGGAGTCTCTGGGGCCGGTAGGAGTCTGTCTTGCCCTGGAAGCTGCCTCTTCCCCGCAGAGAAAAGTTCATCCAAGCTCTGACCTTGGTGGACTCTGCTCCCCCCAAACCCTGTCCAGTCGGGATCCTCCCTTCCTATGGAACTTGGGCGAGCTGACAGTCCTTGGTGTTTCCAGCCACAACTGCAGTAGCCAAGGGTGAGGGTGGCGGTCCAGGCAGTAGCGGATGTCACCTGTTACATCTCGGGACAGAGATGACAACAGCGGTGGGGCTACTCGTGGGCCTCCCAGCCGCCATTCATACTGCGGTTGCCACAGTCTACTCTGGGCCGAGGGGTGAAGGGCTCCATGGGATCCTTATCTCGCTCGGGCTCCCTACTAACCTGGAAACCCGTTTGGAAGGGCTCCTGCCTTGCAAAGCTTCCTGCCTTCTTGGGATTCCTAGAATCTTCAGGCTGACCGAAAAGACTGTCCTCAGACAAGTTATAGAAACTTCTAGACGCTATTTGAGCTGGATGGAACTCTAATTAGTTCATTTATTGATCCTAAAAATCCAATCATGGTGGCGCACGGCGTTTGCCACCACAACTTTGCAGGGCGAGCCACTAGTATACGGCAAGAAAATTCTTCCCGAACTAACAAATGTTTCCCAAGTGTGGGCGCACCCGGGACAATTTCGAGACGACTTTGGGTGGACAAAATACGGAGAAGTTTCTGTCGCTCAGAGGCCGGTTCACCCGCTTCCCCGCCGCGGCATTTCCAAAACAACAGGGAAAAGTGGGCCCAGCCGGGTGCAGGCCGGGCCTGCGAGCTCCGCCAGGCTTTGCAGAGAGCACCGCGCACCGCTTGCAGGGAGGAAATCGAGTGGGACTTCGTCCCCGACTATCGCTTCTTGGGGTGGGAGTGGGGGTGCCCGGGGAAAGGGCTTCCTGTACGCACTCGAGGAGCCTGCGGAGCCTGGGGATGGGGTGGCGCAGCCGGTCCCAAGCTCCCGGATCCAGGCGGCGCCAAGGCCCTCCCTTACCTTCCAGCGGGAACCCGCTGCGCGGGTAGTTTTGCCCCGGGCCCGGCCGCATCATCCTGGGCACAGCGCCGGCCAGCGTGGTCATCCTGGGGGCAGCTTCGCTCGGAAATTATATCCAGGTGAAGGCGAAACGGAAAGGCGAGCGCGGCGCTGGTGACCCTCGGGAGCTCTCCGGAGCGCGGAGAGCCCCTCCCCAAAAAGGCTGGAGAGAGAGGGAGGGACGCAGGGAGGGGGGCTGCTCACTCCTAGTACAGAGACTGGAACCCGGGAAAGGGGCGGGCGGGGAGGCCCCAGAGTCCAGGATCCCGAGCCCAGGGCGGAAAAGTTTGGTGCGAGTCTGGGCGAATGGCCCCGCAGCTAGGGGCGCTGGAAAGGGGGCTCAGAGCGCTACGACGAGCCGGGGCGGGGAGTGAGGCGGGAGCGCGGCCTGCCTGAGTCTCCTCTCGTCGTGACACCGAGTGCGGGGATCCGGGCTCGGGAGCATTTATTAGTTCTTTCACCCAAAGCTTGGTCAGGAGCCCTGAGCTGCGATTGGCCGACGGGGAGACCGTCCCGGGTGGCGGAGACACGCGCTGATTGGGCGACAGCAGCCACTTTCTCTTCCCATCCCTGACGGTGCCGGGGCCTCCGCCGGCCCCGAGAGGGACCCGCGCTGCGCCCCTTTCCAGGAAGAGAAGGGTGGGCCCGTGGAAACTTGGAGAGACAGCCCCAGGGAGATGGCAGCTGCCGAGGGTGGCCGGGGGTCTCTGTCTCTCTGCCTCTGTCTGCCACGCTCTATGTGCATGTGTCTCTCTCTGGGATCTCTTTCCTGGACTTTTTGTTTCTCAGTCTCTGCCTCTGTGTCTCTTCGTGTGTGTCTTTTTCTGCCTCTCTCATTGTCTATATGGCTCCGTTTTCCTACCTGTGGGTCTCTCTCCGCCCCCTCCCCCATTTCTCTTGGCGTATTGCCACTCGAGGGGGCGCAGTTCCAATAAGACGGCATCTGGAGCCCCAGACATGTTTAGCTTTCCTTCCTCTGGTCAACGCTCCTTGGCCTAGGCTGGTTACAGGGTCCTCCCTGCGGAGTTCCTCTCAAGAGGAGTCCAGGGTGTGCCAATAACTTCTTTGTCTTCTTCGTCAGCCAGCGGGGGTCGTGCGAAGCGTGGGCAGCCGTCAATAGGCCCCAGGCCTCTTTGGTTGAAGGCTGGGGGCGGGAGGGGGTGGAGGGAGAGACAACCCGCTCCTCTTCTTGATTTAAAAACCACTCTGGGAAGCCAGGGCTCTAAATCTGTACGTATAGATGCCCGATGCGTCGACAGAGATGCGTCTATACGTTAAGTTTTGCCCGGCTGCAGCGTTTGTTCTCAGGAATTTATTATGGCATTCAGACTAAACTGCTGGAAAAATAAAAGGAGCGAAGTCTTGGCTAGGAGCTGAAGTGTCCCCAGCAGGATATGACGCCAGGAGTGTTGTAAAGACTGTCTGTCCTTAGAGAAGGTACCATTGTGCATGGCCTTTTATTTATAACTTGGTAAGTGCCAGCGAACTCGCCTCCTTCACACCCCCGAGTGCCAGCCCCGCGCTCTGCACTGCGCTTTATTCGCTCCAGTCTATTCAGGGACTGTCACTCCGGGGCCGTGAGGTATTCAGGGCCTTAATCAATCAAAAGGATGAGAATCGGGCAGGTTTTTCCCTTTGAAATAAAGGAAACAATGACTTCTGGGCTTCAAGTTCCCCCTTTTCCTTTTACGATTTTTGAATTTTTCCTGCGCCCGGAGTTCTCCACCCCTTCCTCCTCTCTCTCTCTCTCTCCTTCTGTCCCTCTTCCCCCACCTCCTTTGACAGTTTTGACGTGAACTCGCGCCCCCAACTCTGCTTCCCCACCCCCTAATTAAGGCAAACTCAGAAGGCAAGGTGGAGGGGAGTATGGCCGCTCAACAGTTCATGAACTGACCCTTTAAAGCCCCACTCACAAGTGGGGGAAACAGACAAGACTTCTGAGGCCTGATACCAAATGGCTTGGTTGACCCTCGGAACCACGAGACAGGTCTCTGGAGATTCTGAAAACGTCTGGACCCATGAGGGGTGGGAGAACATGTGCATTCATGGTTCAGAGAAGAGAGGCTGCTTGGAACCAAGCCTCGTTTAACCTGACTTTGTGGTAGGATGATACAGTCTCTCAAGGGGAACAAGTTCCCATTTTCTTTTTGAGGACTGGGAGCCACAAAAGTCTGTCCCCTTATTTCCTAAACCACTTCTTGGGGATATCATTTCATATCATTTCAAGAGCTAGATTTTTTCCAGGTTTTCTTCTTCCCCAAGATTGAGCGGAGCCGACATAGCACTTTCTGGGGTCAGCGGTAATTGCTGGGGCAATACACGAAGTGTATTTCAAGAAAGCGAATATAGGCTGGCTGTCAGCTAAAAGGAACACAGGAGCCAGGGAGCCATTAAAGAACGTCTAGGGCTGGGTCTCATTTGTTTCTGAGCCGAGGGCTTGGTCTCCAAGCCCTCCCGCCGGCCGTGTTCTCTCCTGAGAGCCGGCGCATTCGTGAAAAGGCGCGCTCGCTGCAGACTTCGTTCTCCCGGGTCCCGAGAGCCCGCAGGACCCTGAAACGTAGGTACCGTCGGTGGAACTGGGTCTCAAATGCCCATGGGCGCGGGGCCAGTACGCGCATCCTTAAACTAGGCTACACTTGCTGTAAAAATGTACAAATGGAGGCCAAAAGGATGTACGGTATTCGGGACCGAAGCTCTGGAGTTAGGGGGAGACTCATTTCTCTTCTTCCCGGCCTCTCCCCTGCCGAGGCTCTGAGGTTGATATGTAGCCAGAGAATGAGTTCGGCTCTTCCCCACCCCGGCAGCGGCCAGATATCCTCAGAGACCGAGAGGGGGCTGGGTGGGCACCTCAGGCTCCGGACAGCAGAGCCGCTTTCAAAAGCCTCGAGAGTCGAAATTCCCTGTGGCCTGTGTCCCAGAAGTCCAACCTTGGGAGGGCCAGGACGGCACTTTAGGCGGAGGCTCCCCGGCCGGCCGATGGCGCCCACCCGCCGCCAGGCCCAGAGCCGGGACTCGGCAGAACCGCTCGCAACAGGTTTCGGGAATGCCGGGCGATCCCCGATTTCCCAGACTGGTTTCGAAGAACACACTACGGCTCGACATTCCCGCCGTTCTTTTTCCATCTCTAAGGCTTGGGCCTCTGCCTTACTTCTTTCTGAAGTCTCTCCGGAGTCCCAGCCACCCGTCCCCAATCCCTGCCGCTGGGTGGGAGTCTCCATCCAGGCCACTTCTCTATCAGGAGCCTGTGGGCCAAGGAGTCCTGGTGCCAAATTTGGCCGCGGGACAGGCGCTAATTTGGCAAAGGCGCAACCCAGCGGTGGGGCTTGGAAGGCGAGGGACCCGCGCCCCGCATCCCTGAACCCGGATTTGGGAGACAGCATCATTTTCCCAGGGTGACAAATTACCCAGAAAGTGTGTGTGGGGGGGGTGTCTCTAAGACAGTTCTGTGAACGGGCGTGGCGTCTTGCCCCCGTTATCTGTGCATGTGTGAAATGAAACCGAAGCCTGGAAAACAATAGTACAATAATTCCACCCCCACCCCCCCCACCCCCGCCAAAAAGGTAAAATAATTTGCTGCTGCCTCCTTTGCTTCTCTGCCTCCAGTTTCAGAGACACTTCAGGTGAAATTAACAGCGGGCTGACTGTCCGGGCCTGGGTGGATCATGTCCCACTCACTTGAAGATTCTCCCTCACAGCTGGTTGGGTCTACACCCCAATCACTGTTGGGTGGCTTCCTCCTGAGTCGGGAAACACCCTTCAGCGTGCAGCCTCCTCGCTTGGGGACCCTGGCGTAGGCTTCTCAGGACCTTGGAAGGATGACTTCACTTCTAGCTGGACACAGATCTTAAGAGGAAACTGTGATCTATGCAAAACAATGTTCCTGACCTGGTGGGAAGAGTGAGGGGGGTGGTCTGCTACCCAGATCTTTTTTTTTTTTTTTTTTAACCCTGTCTAGAGGGCCAAGCTCCGGCAGGCGAGGCCGAGCCGGGAAGTTCTTGGCTACCCGCCCGGCCCCGGACACAACTCTCAGGATGCAGTTGAGGTTGGGCAAACGCCGAGAAACCCTCAGTCCCGCAGAAAGGCAGCCCCGCGCTTGCGGGGAGGGTATCCCGTCGCCAGGTTCCTGATCACTAGCTTCCTGGCCGGATGCGATGATGCCGGATCGGTGACTGCGCGGGTTAAACTCGTGGCCCAAAGCGGCCGCTGCCGCATTGACCGTCATTAGACCTCCCGCGGTCATTTGTCAAAAGCATTGGCGCCGCTATTCTCCTCCTCCTCGGAAAATCAGCCGGGAAGAGTTCGGATTCAGGAACTGGAGGAAGATCAGGGCGCCGCGCTGAAGCTTGGCGTAGGCCAGCCGAATCGGGTTTGCCCCTTCCGTGTTCCTGGGAACGTGTGAGCAGGTTCTCAATAAAGAACACATGTTTGTGAGAAGAAAGGAAGGAAGAAGAAAAAGAGAAAAAAGAAGGGAGGGAAAGAAAAGAGATGGTAAAAAGTTTTTTGAAAGGCGGCGAGGGAGAACGACAACGACTCTCGTGGCAACTTGTCTCCTACAGACGTTCATGTGCGTCTGCAAAAATCATTTTTCTGCAACAAGGAAGATAAGATGCCTGACTCTCCAAGGGAAAAGAGTGTCTTTAAAAAATTAAAACAAGTCCTGTCTAATCTTCAAAAAATGTTCTGTCCGACTCGGTAAAAGTTCACGGTGGGCAAGGGAGGTGATGTTTAGAAGAGAAATTTGGTAACTGTTCTGCTGGTGTGTGTATGCGTGTGTGTGTGTGTGTGTGTGTGTGTGTGTGTGTGTGTAGGAACCCGGTGTGGGAGGGGAAGGGGTGACGGTGGAGCGGCCTGAATTAGCTGGAAAACTGGCTGGTATTGGGGGCCGCTTGAGCCTTGGGGAAGAGAGCTAAGCTGGTCTGTGCCAAAGCGAGGGTGTGAGTGAGGTGGAGAAAGCCCACAAAGGACGCTGTAGGGTTCCTTGGGTTTCCTTGACGCCTGGAGCAAAAAAGAAGGCGAGTGACCACTCCAGGAACTCCTGCCTCCGGGGGGAGTCTGGATACAAAGAGCCGGGCCATGCGTCCTGCTCCTGGGGCGGAGGGGTAGAGGAGGGGGTAGGTAGAACTTGGAGGGGTTAGTTAACAGGCCTTTTGCTCGGATCAGCGCTTGAGCCGGCGTAGTGAGCCGTTGCCGCATCTCAGCCTGGATCCTTTAAACCCCGCAGGAAACTTCTCTCCGAGGTGGATTTCAGCGGGAAGGATGGGGGCAGGTCGCCCAAGGAGCAATAAAATAGAAGCCCCGGAAGAGGGAAGGCCAGACCCAAGGCCTCCTGATTGAGCCTGCTCTCACGTACGTCCCAGTGGGGTCCCGGGAGCCCGAGGCGGCAAGCTGCGAGTGAGTGGAGCACCCGCGGGCCTCGTTTAGAACGCGCACCCGGAGCCAGGGACCGCGCAAACAGCTCAGCGGAGCAAAGGCAACAGGTGGAGGAGGCAGGGCTTCCAGAGGCCAACCCACGCGCGAGCTGGCCAGAGCCCTGGGGAGCGAGGGACCCGGACCGGATAAAGGTACTAGGAGTCGAGCTGCGCGCACCTGTCTCCCGGAAACTCCCGACCCCACAGGGGCGGCGGCTCCGGAGAACGCACGGCTCCCTTACCAGGGGAGGGGCCCGCCAACCCTGGGACACACCCTCTTCTGACCCTTCGCCCTTTGAAAGGCCCGGGAAGCAGGACGGGGGGGGGGGGGGGGGGGGGGGGGGCGGCAGGCGAACAACAACAACAAAAAAAAAAAGGCCGGGCGGCGCGGCGCCAACCGCCCCCCGCC
>CAUYQG010130105.1:0-18770 GCA_963574415.1 Tarsius wallacei
ACCACACCCGGCTAATTTTTTGATTTATTGTAGAGATGAGGTCTTGCTTGCCCAGGCGGGTCTCGAACCTGCGGGCTCAGGCAATCCACTCACCTCAGCCTCCCAAAGGCGCGGGATTACAGGCTGAGCCACCGAGCCCGGCTGTAAGTTTTTTTCTAAATGACTATTCAATACAACCAAAATGGCCTCTCTTCAGCCTGTAACCCAGATAATTTTACCTTGTAGATCGTCTACCATTATGTAAGAACTTGTTTTGCTTGTACTTTACATCTTATTTACATCAAAAGAATTTGTAAAACTCAGAAACTTTAATTAAAGGAGAGAGGAAAGTGTTAGACCTGTGAGAACTGTTAAGGTCAGTGGGCCGGTGTGCTGAGCCAATGCCATGGGTAAGATGCAAATAATTGCACAGAAATTAGATTGGAAAATATACTTTATTCAGAAAGTTGATGAGTGAGATTGAGAGAGAGGAGATTCACCTCCCCAGCTTGGGGAGGAGGCCAAAGCTTAAAGAGAAGCACAGCTGGCCATAGTTTAACAAAAGTATGGCCACAGCCGTTTGAGGTTGAATACCTTTTAAACCTTTGATGGTGGCAGGTCGTGGTGGTGATTAGGTGGTGTTCTGTTTTGTGTTGTCACGAAGGGTCAGGTAGGCATAGATACTGATGTCATGGTGATGGACGGCAGACAGATGGGTAGGTTAGTCACATAACTGTTGCCATGGTGATGGGGTCTGTTTGTGTCACATAGGTCATGAAGGGCTGCCTTATGGCTGGAAGACAAATATGTGGAATAGCAAAGTAATCAGTACCTGGAGGTTTTCAAGACAGTTATCAATAGCTACCTCTGAGAAACCAGTTCTGTCCTTGGCTAATGATTAGAGAGTAAATTAAAGTGAACTGCTAAAATAAATGATAAAGCTAAGCAATGTTGAAATGACTGCATTTTAGCTAAGATTATTTCACTAAATCATTCCATTTTGGTATTATTAACACATCCTTTCAGAAAGAAAAGATGAAGTATAAATTTCCTATGTCAAATTTATTCTATTTTATTTTTTTATTTTTATTTTTTGAGTTGGAGTCTCACTGTTTCGCCCAGACTGGAGTGCAGTGGCACGCTCACAGCCACCGCAACCTCGACCTGCTGGGTTCAGGTGGTCCTTCCGCCTCAGCCTTACAAGTAGCTGGAACTACAGGCATGCGCCACCATGCCTGGCTAATTTTTTTTTTTAATTTATTTTAGAGATGAGGTCTCGCCAAGTTGTCCGGGCTTGTCTTGAACCCGTGAGCTCAGGTAATCCTCTAACCTCGCTTCCAAAGTGCTGGGATTATAGGTATGAGCCACCGCGCCTGGCCCCTATGTCAAGTTTAAATGGTTATAAGTGTCAAATCCTGGCAAATGTTACCTATCTAAATTAGCTGTAGGATACTCAATTTGCAAAACAAATCTTTTTGAAAATATAATGCATAGAATGAGGTCATTTGGGCTTGTACAAATGAAAAGGATCACAAAAAGATCTTTTAGGACTTGCTAGTAGGTACTTTATTTAATTAAATGTTGTATCGTAATGGCTCAAGTATAATTTTCTCAGAGAGTACTTAAATGTATGCACCCATACCATTTTAAAGAAATGGGGAATTGATGGTTAACATTGTCTTTTCACTTTTACTTTATCAGTGACTAATAAAGTTGTAGATAATAGATAAGTAACTGTGTGTATGTGTGTGTGTGTGCAAATGCATGTGTGTTGTAAAAAAAGTTCTAAAGACTTGCACATATATATAATTTTTTATTAAGATGTTTTTTGATAAAGTAATATCTAGTTATTATTAAAATTTGCAGATTAGCAAATTGAAACTTAAATTTCAGAGATAACCACTGTTAACATTTTTTTGGCCGGGCATGGTGGCTCAAGCCAGTAATCCCAGCACTTTGGGAGGCCAAGGCAAGAGGATTGCCTGAGCTCAGGGATTCGAGACCAGCCTGGGCAACTTGGTGAGACCTCATCTCTACAATAAATCAAAAAATAAGCTGAGTGTAGTAACACGCACCTATAGTTCCAGCTACTTGGAAGGCTTGAGGCAGAAGGATCACTTGAGCTCAGCAGATCGAGGCTGCGGTGGCCGTGAGCATACCACTGCACTTCAGTCTGGGCAACAGAGTAAGACTCCAACTAAAAAAAAAAAAGCATATTTTTGGTGTATTATTCTTCCAAAATTTATATATATCTATGTATATATGTATATATTACAAATGTATGCTGTAAAAAACACGTACAATCCACGTGCTCCTATTAAGCAAAATCACTGGAGAACAGAACAATACCATTCTAGAGCTGGAAGGATTTTAGAAATGATAAAAGTTAGTGATTCCCCCCCCCCAATCCTTTTCTTTTTAAGCAGCAGAACCCTTTCTTAATATATTAAATATAAAATTGAAGCTGTTGGGAGCTAGGGTTTTCTGTCACTCTGTCTTTCCCCTCCCTTGCAAACATAAAAATCTGGGTTCCTAAACTAAACATTGCCAGGGGCTCCTACTGAAAATGATTTTGCCCTACTCTCTAGCATTTTACACTGTGTTAAAGGAATTTTGGGTTAATTTCCATTTTCTCAGTTTAAATTGTTTTTGTTTTCTGCAGTAAAAACTAGATTTTCATATGCCTTTCCAAAGGAATTTCCTTATAGGATGAATCATGTAAGTATATCGTATAACAGAAATCCCTTATCAAAGCTATATATAAACTAGCTGTATTTCTATATTAGAATAAATTTAATAGTTTCCTAGAAATGGCAGTTTCAAATATTATAAGAATATAGACATTATTTGGCTGGGCATGGTGGCTCACGCCTGTAACCCCAGCACTTTGAGAGGCAGAGGCAAGAGGACTGCCTGAGCCCAGGGGTTCGAGACCAGCTTGGGCAACTTGGCAAGACCTTATCTCTATAATAAATAAAAAATCAGCTGGGCATGGTGGCATGCACCTATAGTTCCAGTTCAGCTTTGGAAGGCTGAGGAAGAAGGATCACCTCAGCCTAGGAGGTCGAGACTGTGGTGAGCCATGATAGGTACCCAGCATTAATACTGTGTAAAAACTCCCAGGTGATACTAATGTACAACTGGGATTGAGAACCTCTTTAATGGACAGTATGAAATATTTTATGAGTTTCTGTTGACGTTTTAATAAGCATGCCCCCCCCCCCCTTTTTTTTTGAGTCGGAGTCTCACTGTTGCCCAGGCTAGAATGCAGTGGCATGCTCACAGCCACTGCAACCTTGACTTGCTGGGCTCAAGCGATCCTTCCACCTCAGTATTCCAAGTAGCTGGGACTACAGGCATGTGCCACCGTGCCCAGCTAATTTTTTGGTTTATTGTAGAGATGAGGTCTCGCCAAGTTGCCCAGGCTGGTCTTGAATCTGTGGGCTCAGGCAGTCCTCTCACCTCCGCCTCCCAAAGTGCTGGGATTATAGGCGTGAGCCCTGTGCCCCTCCTAACATGCCCTTTTTAAGGGATTTGTTCATTCTGTTTAAATTGGTTTATTCTAATTAAGTAGAAATAATTGAATTTTTGCATTTGTTGAGTAGAAAGCATATTAGAAAATCTGAAGTTTTACAGGATATTTTAAATAAAAATGAGTAATAGGAATGTTTGGAAGAGGCTGACTTTTCCTTATAAGGATTGAAATGCTTTATAATCATAATTGCATGTATTATATAATAGTAAAAAATAATTTTTTGCATATGTTCATTTTAATGTTAGCTACAGAGTTTATTTTTTATTTTAAAACTTCAGTAAAAATTTGCAATAAATTATTATAACATCTACAAACTATGTTAGAATTAAGTGGGCTCATCTAATTTGATTTCCTGTTGACATTTAATTGATAATCTTGATCTTTTTTAAACAGATATTAGAATGTGAATTCTATCTTTTAGAATTAATGGTAAGTACATTTCTTTCCTGTGATTAATAGAGTAACACATTTTCTAATTTAATGAAATCAGAAATTACTTAAAAGAAATGAGTGGTAGGGGGAGGTACATTTTAAAACCAAACACACGATACATGATGCAAAATCATAGTAGCCTAGTAACATTATCACCTGTATCCTCTTTGAAGCCTGTAAAATAACTTGTATATCCTGCTTAAGATAGGACATTTTTTCTGTTCTATAGTAACTATCTATAATAAAAAGATTACAAGCAAACAAGGCAGGACATTAAACCACTGTAAGTTATGTGCACAGTTTGTGTATGTGTGCAGGGTTATTTAAAGATAGATTATGTCTTTGGCAGAATTCTGCTCCTCCAGTTGGAAATTATGGATTTATAGGCTAATAAGAGGTTTCAGTGTGTTGCAGATGTGACACTTTGAGTCTCTAAGGGAATGAATGGATGCTGACTGACTGCCAACCGATTTACCAAGGTATATTTCAGAGAGAGCACGGCCTTCAATATTATAGTAGAGTTTAGGGCTGCCATACTCCTTGCTTAAAGAGAATAAAAGGGAAGCAAGCATGAGTTAGAGAAATTCAGTTTTAAATATACAATTACAAATCAGTTGGGTAATGATATCGTTTTTGTGTTGTAATAAATCTGTTTTTTATACATACGCATTTTTTAAACTGTTTCTAGGATTGTTGCTTGATAGTGTATCATCCTTATAGACCTTTGCTCCAGTATGTGCAGGACATGGGCCAAGAAGACATGTTGCTTCCCCTTGCATGGTAATTAGAACAGAAGTTATTAATAGTGTAACATGTTATTAGAAAGGAAGGTTGACCACTAAATATGAAGTTCAGTATTTTTAAAGTCATTAAACTAGTGCCCAAGATATTTTATGTTGAGCGAAATACTTGCTTATTGATATTTAATAACTGTGGTAGTGTCACTGCCAAAATAAAAAACATCTTAAATTTTCTGTTTAATATACTTGTCAAAATTTGATTTTGTATGAAAACAGACAACATAAAAATAAGACTGAAGTTATCTTTATAATACTCAATACTTTTTGGTAGTTTTCAACATACATATAAAGTTGTATAATTTCTGTTTTTAAATCTGGTTTCCTGGTTTTTGAAAAATTAGAAAGATGAGTTTATTTTACATTATAGTTTATTATGAGGTTTTGAAATTTAAAATATTTTTAGCTATAATTTTATTGATACATGCTTATTTGTTGTTACATTTTTGTATCCTTATGCTCTGGTGTTTTCACCTTTATAGCTATGCTTCAGTAATATAAAAGGGAAATAAGTGTGTACAAAGATGGGAAACCTGGCCCTCTCTGGGAGGAAATGTACAATCCAGTAAGGTAGTTTTGCTTTCAGTAATAATATGATTTACATTTCTATAGGAGGATAGTGAATGATACCTACAGAACGGATCTTTGCCTACTGTATCCTCCTTTCATGATAGCTTTAGGTATGTAAGCGTGGTGTACCTTTATTAGATAAATTGTTATCAGCCTATTTAGGTCATCCTAAAGTAAATTTCACTCTATTGTACTTTATGTTTTTATGTTCCATGAAGTAATAAACTAATCCTTGCATGTGAACTTTCAATAATATGAACTGCAACTGTCACAATCAGGATTATTGTCCCCCCACCCCCAGGGTAAGTTTTTTTTTTTTTTTAATTGTTTAAGATAATTTTAATCCATGTCTAAATAGAACATTTTTATTTGTTCAAGTATGAAAGCTCAGAATTAAGCCTGCTAATATTAGTTGTAACTTATGTAAAATAACTAGGCCTGTCTCTCATATCCTGAGCCCAATTGAATACTCAGAGATTAAGTGAAAGGAGCATCTGTGGTCATTAATGCCTTGCTGAAGGGAGATGTTAGTTGCCATCCTACTGTCTGGAATGCAGTATTGTAATGGGTTAGAATAGTCCTAAAAGTCAGGTAGTCCTAGGTTTAAATTTTACTTCCTTTACAATTGTGGGAAAATTATCCAGCCTTTCTGAGTTTGTTTTCTTAATTGTAAAAAGGCGGGGGGGTAAGAGACACTAATGATTCTACACAGAGTCATTTCTAAAATTAAATGGGCTGGGCACAGTGGCTCACGCCTATAATCCCAGCACTTTGGGAGGCCAAGGTGAGGGAATTGCATGAGTCCACGGGTTCCAGGCCAGCCTGGGCAACTTAGCAAGACCTCATCTCTACAATAAATCAAAAAATTAGCCGGGCATGGTGACGTGTGCCTGTAGTTCCAGCTACTTGAAAGGCTGAGTTGGAAGGATCACCTGAGCCCAGCAGGTGGCCGTGAGCATGCCACTGGGTGTGGGTGACAGAGTGAGACTCCAACTCAAAAATAAACAAACAAACAAATAAAAAGAATGAAGTGAGATAGCCTATAGAGCACCAAATAATGCCTGCTGCATATTAGGCTCTTTTTAATTTCTGTTCCTTTTCCTTCTGTTGATTTCTATAACGCCATCCTCTTGATTTTTTTCCCCTATTCTTTTACCAATCTAGACATTTTCACTGGTTTCTCTTTGTTCAATTATTCTTTAAATGTTGGTGTTTTTTGGCCTTCCTACATCAGGGCTAGCAAGTTATATTTAACTTCAGTAGTACTGTGGTCTCTCTGAAAGCAATGAATTTGGAAGCATTTTGAAGTGGCATCTAGGTTCAGGAATGCTGGGATCTGCATAAGTAGGAAGGAAGGGGTAACAGGATATGTGTCACATCTTTGCCATCCTGCTGTCTTTCTTCTTCCTGAGTTCTGTTACTGAGACTCATGGCTTCTACATCTCTTATGTGCTGAAACACTTAAATGTCTTTATTTGGCGTAGACCTTGATCCCAAGCAGTCCTTTATATCTATCTTCCTTTCATAGCTCCACTTGGCATCTCACTCAGCACCTCAGACTCTTGCTTAGAACTTTGCCCCCAAAATATACTCCTCCCTTTAATGTTTTTGCTAGCTTGGTGAATAGCACTAGTTAGGTACCTTAGTTGGAAACCCAGCAGTTAGACCCTTTTATCTCACTTAATACCTACATCTAGTGGGTTACCTGTACCTTCTGTGCCTGTCCCTTGATTGCTTGTCCCTTCTGTAATTTTACAGCCATCTTTTCATTTCTATCCAGGTTAACCACAGCTGTCTCTTAACTGGCTAATTGGCCTCCAGCATCTCTGTGCTTAGAGAGTTGATCTACCCACCACACCCTTGAGCTAGACTAGTGGTTCTCAACTGGGAAAATTTTGCCCCACAGGTGACAAATGGCAGTGTCTGCTTTTGGTTGTCATAACTGGGGTGAGTAGAAGCCAGGAGTGCTGCTAAGCATCCTGTAGTGTTCAAGATAGTCTCAAAGAATTGTTCTACCCAAAATGTCAGTAGTGCCAAGACTGAAAAACCCTGAGCAAGAATTAGCTTTTTAAAATGGATAATTTAGCCGGGCATGGTGGCACATACCTGTAGTTCCAGCTACTTGGAAGGCTGAGGCTGAAGGATCGCCTGAGCCCAGCAGGTCGAGGCTGTGGTGGCTGGGAGCGTGCCAATGCCCTTCAGCCTGGGTGACAGAGTGATTCTCCAACTCAAAAAAAAAAAAATGTATAATTTATCTCCCAATTAAACTTCTGCACTTCTCCTGATTACTGGATAAAATCTACAGCCTCTTTTTACCATTTATACACATATCATTCTCTTCCTATTCTCGCCTTTTTTTAAGACCTCGCTCAGGTATCACCTCTTTAGTGCCCTCCCCCTACTCTACCAGCATCACCTCAGTCTGGGTTTAGAGTGCCTCCTCGGTCTCCAGTTTACTCTATGCATGCCCCTGTCATTGCATTTTTCCATTGTATTTTACTTACCTGTTTTTATCATTTCAGTCCCTTTGTCTCTTAATCTCTTCTGGATCTAAGCCCTACTCTGTAGCTTCCTGTGACTCGGGGCGATCACTATGTCAGTTCACATTGAGTCATCGCTTGCCTAGAATGTCTTCCTTAGCAAAGTCACGTGGGTAGCCAGACCGAGAAATATAATTCTTAATAAGCTGAAGTAGGATTAAGGTGACCAGGCTATTCAGTAGAAATTGTTTTAAGCAAAATTGTGATATAGATTCTTGACCTTTTTTTTTTTACTATCTTTGTTAGTTTATATTGTATGCAGTGTATGTAATTACATTGTATACAATGTTTTTGTTTTTGTTTTTTCTAACCTCTATTTGATTACAATCCTGAATTCTTTAGGGATGTGGCTAGCTTCACAAAACTTGATTATACACTAATAACTTTTAAAAGGAAAAAAAAAACTGAGACAACACTGCTTTTAATTAAAATCTCAAAACATAGTCACCATTGTTAAAATTTAGTGTATTGATTGACATTTTTGGTTTGTTTGTTTTTTTCTTTTTTGTCACACTGACTTCTGGGTGCAATTTGACTGCTACTTAGCATCACCATTCAGGGATGGCTTTCCCTGTTCTAATGTCCTCACTGAAATTTTTTCCTCTAACATAACCTGACTCAAGGCACCATGACTAGCACACAATGAGAAGCAGATATCAAGAACCTTAATGTAGGCTGGGTGCAGTGGCTCACACCTATAATCCCAGCACTTTGGGAGGTCGAGGTGAGAGGATTGCCTGAGCCCAAGGGTTTGAGACCAGCCTAGGCAACTTGGCGAGACCTCATTTCTACAATAATTCAATTAAAAAAAAAATTAGCCTGGCTTGGTGACTCGTGCCTATAGTTCCAACTACTTGGAAGGCTGAAGTGGAAGGATTACCTGAGTCCAACAGGTCGAGGCTGCAGTGGCTGTGAGTGTGCTACTGCACTCTAGCCTGGGCAACAGAGTGAGACTCCAACTCAAAAAAAAAAGAACCTTGATATAGTCTGATAATTGTTTCTATCTATAGCAGATTAAATTGATGAGATGATCATTGGTAGCTATCATATGTAGCTGTATAATTTTTAAAAAGAATGTTGAAAAATACACATGAAATTTGCAAGTGAAAAATAATTATGTTTAGTTCTAAGACCACATCCTATGTTTGCAGTTAAACATGAACAATTATCTCTCATTTTCTTTCCAGCTTGCCTACACGTAGCCTGTGTTGTACAGCAGAAAGATGCCAGACAGTGGTTTGCTGAGCTTTCTGTGGATATGGAGAAGGTATTCTTTAAAATTCCCTTCGTTGAATGTAAACTTGAACATTTAAAAATTAATGTCATATTTACTATATCATGAGCTTAAAATCTTATGAGGTGTACCAGGCTAAGAAAATTATTGGTTAAAAAATATTAAGAAACACATGTTGGCTGTGCGCAGTGGCTCATGCCTATAATCCCAGCACTTTGGGAGGCTGAGGTGAGAGGATTGCCTGAGCCCATGGGTTCCAGACCAGTCCGGGCAACTTGGCAAGACCTCATCTCTACAATAAATCAAAAAAAGAAAATTAGTCAGGTGTGGTGGCACGTGCCTATAGTTCCAGTTACTTGGAAGACTGAGGTGGAAGGATTGCCTGAGCCTGGCAGGTTGAGGCTGTGGTGCCTATGAACATGCCACTGCACTCTAGCCTGGGCAACAGAGTGAGACTCCAACTAAAAAAAAAAAAACACAAAAAACATGTTTGATGGGAAGAGTTAACTAAGTTATATTTCTCTTTTCAGCACTGGGGTAAATGGGATGGTGAACTTTTGGTTTGATTGTTTGCAAAATAGCCTTTAATTTCCAGGATTATTTTAAAAGCTACTTGGTGATCACTGTATACTACTGTGAACTTCTGTATTACAACTTAATTTCTAGAAATTTTTTTTTGTCCTGTTTTCTAAATTGTCTCCTCAAATGTTGAAAGCATTAAAATTAATCTAAGGTTAGGTCTACTCAGGTGGGGAAGAAAGGGCTAATTTGGACACTGGTAATGACAAATTTGAAGCTGCCAGTTTTGAGTACCTTATATGTAGAGTAGCTAACAGAGGATCAAAACAACATCCTGTGTGTACTACCTCTCTTTTAACATTGTTTGAAGCAACTGATATTAGAAGAGTGTACTTCATAGTGGCATATTCCTTCATGATTAGAACCTTTATTCTTAGTATCTTACTATTTTGTTTTGGTTTAGGATGTCATCAAATTAAAGGAAACCAACTGCAGAGTTGGATAAGGATGATCAGGGCATACATGTTGAAAGCTGAGAGGCTAGAGGAAAAAGCCTAAACAGCAGTGTGGTGAAAAATACTGCTTTCACATTTTTCAGGGTTGTCTAATCTAACCTGAGTATTTAAGGACAGAGACTCTTATCTACTTCTTGTTTTCTGAGGGATGTCTAGTGTGTTCTTTATACAGTAAATGTTGCTTGTTTTTTGTCACTGAAAACTTTTCAAATATTTTCCTCTAGATTTTGGAAATAATCAGGGTTATTTTAAAACTATATGAGCAGTGGAAGAATTTTGATGAGAGAAAAGAGATGGCAACTATTCTTAGTAAGATGCCGAAACCAAAACCACCTCCAAACAGGTATTTTGTAGACTTTAATTATTGATTGTATTTAATTATATATTTTACTTATCATATTTTTTCTTAGATTATATTTTGTATCTTTTAAAATTTCTTCCAAAACTTCATAATCCATGTTAATTTCATTTTTTAATTTGTAACTTAAATTAACAATGTCTCATTTAAAAAATGAACTAATTTGATCATCTATATAGTAACCTTTCCTAATGCAATGAAGGTCTATTACAGGTATCCCTCAACATATGGCCACACACTGTACATAAATTTTAAAAAACAGAATTAGTCAAGTTCATCTGAAATTCAGGAATAAACAATTCTGTAGTAGTTCCATGTCAGTTTGACTGTGCCTCTTTTTTTTTCACTATTGTCCTGTTTTATAAATTTCAGTAGCAGTTTTCAAAAGTTTGATGAATGATCTGATATTGTAAAAATAAAGAATTTTGGTTTTTGACTTACCCTAAGATCTATAGCACATAGTAACATAGTTTTGCTACATATGAATGATCTGTGCTAAGAGTTTTTGGTTATTGTTGACTTTTTAAAAATAGGACCTGTTTATTTAGTTCAGTGGTTCTTGGCCTTCACTGTATTATCAGATCATTTGGAATAGGGAAAAAAAGGTCAGAAGGGAAATAAAGGCTATTCATCATTTATCTGGAAAAATAAGTTATATATTAAGAGATTTGTAGATTGCTGCTGATTAGTTGATGATACAGTTTGGAAAAAGTTAATATTTGACTTACAGAAGGAGCTGTTTTAAGGCAGTCATTCAAACAGCTACCTTTGGATGCATTTTTTGCAGAAATTCCCTGAATGATTCTCCACTAGTGGCAGGGCCTGAAGCTGCAAGATGATGGTGGACAAGATAAGGCAATAATCCTATTGCCACCGTTACTGGTATTTTCAGTTTTAGTTATTTTTATTTTGAATTTTCAGCATTTTCCAGGAAATTACCACATTTCTTTCTGACTTATAAAGGTTTGCTGTATTTATGTATGATTTGATTATGTCTTTGGACAACAGTATTTTGGTTTTTTTTTTAGAACACTTCTTGATTTTCATAAATAGGACTTTATATGTAAGATTTATTTTACAAGAAATTTGTTTAGAAGAAACTGTAATCTCTATGTTGAGTGATACCTGTAATAACAGTGAAATCCCATGCCCTAATTTAAATTTTCTGAGTGTATATGGACACTAACTTCCAGAATGCTTGCTATGTGTGAGGGCACAAAGTTACATAAGAATAAAAACATGAAACCAAATGTTAGTCTTCTGGATTTTAATTTTTCCACATTGTGTCTTATAATGAGGATTGTCTTTGTTTTGTAGAGTTGTGCCACAGAATAACAAACTTTAAAATTAGTTGGTTTATCAGGGTGTTAAAATGAATTTTTTAATTGGTATAAAATCTCTTTCTTCCCCATTTGAACAGTGAAGGAGAGCAGGGTCCAAATGGAAGTCAGAACTCTAGCTACAGCCAATCTTAAAACATTCCGAAGAATTCCGTAGTGGACCACTTGGAAATAAACCATTGGACAGATTTCAGTAATGTCTTCAATGGAACACAAATGAAAATGAATAGCTTGTTTCTGTCAAGCATATTGGGGAGTGATTTTATTTTTGCAAAATAAGTTTTTCTTTTCTAATTTGATTCTAGTATATAATTGATTAAAATCTCTTGATTATAAAAGTGTGAAAGGTTCTAAGGGGACCTACAGACAGACATACATAGACATTTCAAAATTAATAGCTTTTGATGAGTATGGTATTTCTTAATTTGGATCATATAAATTGTAACTCTTTATTAAGCCAGGAAACATGGAGTATAATTTGTTTAAAATTCTCTTTGGTCATTGAGGGGCCAGAAAAGGACATATAAAGTCAATATATGAGGGGTTTTTTCCCCCCTCTATAAGTTTAACTTTAGAACTGTATTTAAGGAATCAAATCTTACAAAATCCTGGAAGATTTTGGTAACGATGTTGATAATTTCAGGGAAATTAATCAAGTACCTATTGATTTAAAAGTGTATTTTTATTCAGTAGTTTTTGTATCTTACCATAGAAGATACAAGCCCAGCCTAGCAGAAAAGTGCAATATGTATAGCATATTTTGACATTTTAGAAGTTATATTCTGTAACCATTTTACAATGCTGGGCAGACTTAAAAAAAAAACCCACATGAAGTTATTTGCAATTAATTCATAGTTAAGCATTTTGAAAACTTAATTCGATAAAAAATTAAGGTTGAAATTTGGTAAAATTTTAATGTTAAGTTTTACTGTGAAAAAATTTTTATAAGGTATACACACCCTAGTTTAATTTTGTGTCTTAGTGTGGATTTACAAATTTACTACAGGTATCCTGAGCCAGGAACACAATCAGGTTTCAGGCCAGTTTGATACTGGCTGTTCTTAATTCTCATATGAGTGTAGAACTTCATATTAAATGTTATGTCAGTGGGACTGTACTGTCTGTGGAACTTAATACATTAATCATTTTCTTCAGACTTGAAGGAGAGTGATAAATAAAATTTGAAATCATAGGATGTTGATGTACAATTTAAGGATTAAAGGTTTTTTTATCAGTTGTGAACAATGGGTTATTAAATGTTGACTTCCTAGTATAAAAATGTAAGAATAAAAGTAAGTTCTCCGGCTATATTGACTAGTGTCTTGAATTTATCTTTTTGAATTTGCCTTATGTTGCTTTCTGACAATTGTTCTTCTTTTAGTTAAGTATTCAATTGAAGCCTCTAGTTTGTCAAGGGGGTAACTTCAAATGGCTTATAACAGGTTTAAATGGAGTCCGGCTTTCTTTTGGAGTGAGATGGAGCTGGAAAGGGAGGCTATGTCTCAAGTCAGACCAATGACAAATAGAGTTCCCCTAGACTTATGGCAGGATAAGAAATTTTTTTAAAAAGCTCTCCTTAGGTCTGAAGGAATTAATGTTAGGCTTGGGCTGGATGGGGAAAGTAATTACAAATAATCATTAGTTGAACCATACTTTTATTTAAGCTTACCTATATTCTTCTAAAATTTTTATTTTTATAATTAATAAGTATTGCTAGGCATGGTGCTTCATGCCTGTAATCCCAGCACTTCAGGAGGCTGAGGCAAGAGGATAGCTTGAATACAGGAATTTGAGACCAGCCTAGACAACATAGTGAGACCTTGTCTCTACAAAAAAATTTTTAAAAATTTGCTGGGTGTGGTGGCATGCCCATAATCCCAGTTATTTTGGAGACTGAAGTGGAAGGATCACTACAGCTGGTCAAGACTGTAGTAAGCCATGATCAAGCCACTGCACTCCAGCCAGGACAACAGAGTAAGGCCCCAACACACACAAAAAAAAATTAGTAAGTGTGCCTCATAGTTTTGTTTTAATCACATATCATGGAAAGTTTAAAACAACATATACAAGAGTAGGTAAAGTAGTGTAGTGAACCACCATGTAGTTGTCACCTTGTTTCATCAGTTATTCATTCAAGGCCAATTTCATTTCATCTAAACTACCACCCACGTTCCCCAGCTTGCATATTATTTTGAAACAAATCTCAGCATATAATTTTATCCATAAACATTTCAGTATACTTGAGATAATGGCCTTTTAAAAAGACTAAAAACTATTATGCCTTAACAAGAATTAGTAAAAATAATTTCTTAATAAACCAAACTTGAATTCTATCATAAGTAACATTAAAATTGTTAAATAGTTCTATCCAGGATCTGAATAAGGACCACACATTGCAATTCATGGATACATTTTTTTAAAAATCTTTTAAAGTCTTTTTTAAAAAATCCTTAAATTTTTACGTCTTAAATTCATCAATTTCTTCTCCACCACATTTTAAAAATTCCTCTTTTTGGTTTGCTTGTCACCTAGGAGTTTCCCACCATCTAGATTTTGCTGATTGCATCCTTGACATGCAATTTAACATGTTCTTTTCTCCTTCATATTTTCTGTAATCTGGTAATTATATCTAAGGGCTTGATCAGACTCAGGTTGTTTTTCTTTTTTTTCGTAGACTATGAAGTGGGTGGTAGTCTTTCATCAGGAGGCATACTATGGCTGGGTTTCTCTTTCTGTGATTTAGTATTCACTGATGTTATGTATTGTTTTAAAAGATTTTACTACAGGCTGCACTGTCCAGTATTGTAGGCACTGGCCACGTGTGGCTATTGAACATTAAGATGGGGCTAGTTTGAATCGAGGTGTGCTGTAAACGTCAAAGTACACATTGGATTTCAACTACTTAGTATAGAAAAAAATAATGTAAAATCTCTAATTTGTTTATAATGCTTACATGTTTTAAATGATAATGTTTGGAGTACGTAGGATTAAATAAAACATTAAAATTAATTTCATTGTTTCTTTTTAAATATAAGATTTAAAATCACATAATGGCTTACATTATAATTCTATTGAACAGTGCTGCTGTAAGACATTAACTAGAAAGTGTTAGACCCCTGTTCTATTCTTACCTCTCCGCAGGCAACCACGTAACTTTTAGTCATTTCTCCATTCACATCCACATTTTCAAGTAACAAGCTTTTAATTATAGCATTTATTTGAGCATTTACTATGTGCTAAGTATGTTCCAAGCTCTCTGCTTTTTCTTTTTTTAATGAAGTCAATTCCCAGAACCACCTCATTTTGAAGAAGGAGCAGAAATATTAAGTAATTTACCCAGTCACAAATAAAGTAAGTGACAGAGCTTGGATTAGATCATAATTCTTTTTTTATTTTTTGAGTTGGAGTCTCAGTCACTCAGGCCAGAGTACAGAGGCATGCTCACGGCCATCCAGCCCAAACCTGCTGGGCTCAGGTGATCCTTACACCTCAGCCTTCTAAGTAGCTGGAACCACAGGCGAGTACCACCATACCCGGCTAATTTTTTGATTTATTATAGAGATGAGGTCTTGCCAAGTTGGCCAGGCTGGTCTTACCTGTTACCTCAAACCCCTGGACTCTCTTGCTACTGCCTACCAAAGTGCTAGAATTATAGGCATTAGCTGCCACACCCAGCAGATTGTAATTCTTTTTTTTTTTTTTTTTGAGTTGGGAGTCTCACTCCATTGCCCAGGCTGGAGTGCAGTGGCACTCTCACGGACACCCAGCGTCGACCTGCTGGGCTCCGGCGATCCATCCACTTTAGAACTACAGGCGCCCACTACCATGCCTGGCTAATTTTTTTATTTTATTGTAGAGACGAGGTCTTGCCAAGTTGCCCGGGCTGGTCTCAAACCTACAGTATCAGGCAATCCACTCGCCTCGGCCTCCCAAAGTGCTGGGATTACAGGCTGAACCACCAAGCCCTGCCAGATTGCAATTCTTAATTCCTGGGCATCTCACCTCCAAATACTTGTGCTTTAACCCTTTGCACTCAGATGCCCCCTCTGGGGGACATTGAAAAATCTAGCAAACCACTCGAATGTCCCCTCTCAGGGAACATAAGGAGATTGCTGGAGATTATACAGGACAAACTTAAACCACTGCAAATTTTTCAGAAATGTATGTTTCCTTGAAGTTTTCCATTCAAATTGGATGAAAAAGCAAAAAATCAGCTGGCATCACATAAAAAGAGAATTTGTGAAGTGTATTCACAGAATTTTGTAACAGAAGGTAGTGTATAAGGCAGCTGTGGGTAATCCTTTGTATCATATGGCATAACTTGAAGATAGATAAGTTACTATAGTTATTGTAGCCTTTAAAAAGAAAGACTTTCAAAGTTGAAGGCAGATTGTTTTGAAGTATTGAGTGGCACAGATCGAATATATCTATCTGCACTAAGTTGGAAAAGTAAAATTTTTTTGATAAATTTCATTTTGTGATTTTGTAACTTATAATTAGAAATGTCTTATCCATTTATTTGTTTGCAAAACAATGGCAAAATGAAAAGACAAAAGTGAGAGTTATAAGCAGCAGCAAAGAGAAAGGTTTATGCAAATCTCCTAGATGCTTCATTCAAAGATATCTGCTTCAACAGGACAATCAGAACTCAAAAGGCCAATAATTATTTGGAATACATCAATTCAAAATTTTGATTTTTTTGTCATAAATAAGTTCCTCGATGTCCAAAATTCCATTATAAGCCAAATATTGTTACAATAAAATAATTGGTTCCAATGTTATACTATGTAATACGAAGTGATTCATTTTTCACTATTTCATTAAAAAGTGCAGTCGAGTTGCTGGTAGGTGATCCGCGAGATGTCTCCAAGTGCAAAGAGCTAACATATTGCCTCCTCTGCTTAGGTTTCCCTTTTCTTTTTTCAGTGATAAATTCCTAATTCCCTATTATGGAAGATTACGATTTTGCTTTTTCACATGTCTCCCGCTATTTTCCCCTTTACCCAACTTGTTTTTACACTGGGACTTCTATCATCATTTAATTGTACAGTTTTTGTTAAATTCATGTTCAAAATATATTAAGTATACGTAGATAATGGCTTCTATTGTATATTATGATGACATTTTCTGTCTTTTAGAATATTTTGTGTTTCTGAAAGTAGTAATTATCTTAGTTGTGATTTGCTGAATTTGGTTTGTGCCCACTATTAATTTACCACCAGAATCATTTGTCACTATTTATTTATTCTCCAAGTCATTCACAGGGAGACATTTTTCCTGAAGTCCTATGTTCTCTAGTCTGGACTGCCTTCGCCAAGTAGCACACTTGTCATCACGGAATTGGTCATATTGGGACTTCTCTTTGTTTTCTCTTGTATAAGTATCTGAGATATGAGGAATCCCAAGTCTCCTAAGTAGCACCTTGTTCTTGTTTGAGAGTGCAGTGTGTCCTCATCATTCTAAGGGTATTACTTTGGTTTTATTGTTTGTTTAAAAATTTTCTTCCCTGCATAAACACTACAGGTTGAGCATCCCTAATCTGAAATCAGAAACATTCCAAAACCTAGTACTTTTTAAGTGCCAACATGATCTCATGGGATGGGTCACAGTCAAATTTGTTTCACACACACACAATTATTAAACTTACTTTACAAAATTAACATCAGGCCATGTGTATAAACTATACATTAAATATAAACAAATTTGCCATTTAGGCTTGAGTCTCATCCCCAAGATATCTCATTATATAAATATATGAAAATATTCTGAAATCAGAGACTTTTCCAGTCCCAATCATCTCAGAGATACTCAACTTGTATTCCCTTGAAGTTCCTTTTTTCTATTTGGTTTCACCATAGTCTTTTAAGTTAGAATAATTGCCTTGATTGACTCAGGATCCTTCATATTTGAGAGGCATAGAGAAAGCTAACTGAAAAGTCTCCCTCTGTGGCCTGAGTAGGCTTTTTCGGGGGTGAGCTAGGATAAGGGAACAACAAAACATTTTCAATGGTTGTCCTTCCACCCCCAACATCATTTTCTGGAGATTTTGTATGGGGGTGATTGGTTTTTCCAGAAAGGAATCTACCTCACATGGTTGGACCTGGGCTGTCAGAGTTCTTAGTGACAAGTGAGGGCGGAGAGCTAGGCATCTCATTATTCAGTATTCAGATTCACTTGATCTTGTTTTCAATATGTGGTCCATACTGCCATTCCAAGCCCTAGATGATTAGCTAGAATTTTCACCTGCCTTCTTTACTCATTAATATTGAATGAATGCAAACAGCAACCCAAAATATCAGCTGCCTATAAACAGGTACCATATTGTACAGATATACACAGCAATAATAATATAATAGTAACAGCGGCAATTATTAAATATTGGCATGTATTATTTAATCTTAAAAAATTACTATGAGGTGGGAACAGTTATTATCCTTGCTTGGATACAATTCAACCACATTCCATTATATCTTATTAAAATTTCTACTCTTTCCCTTGCTCCTAGATAAATTTCTCTTTAATAATAAAGTTGGCCGAGCACAGTGGCTCATGCCTATAATCCCAGCACTTTGGGAGGCAGACGCAAGAGGATTGCCTGAGCCCAGGGATTTGAGACCAGCCTGGGCAACTTGGCAAGACCTTGCCTCTATTAAAAATTAGCCAGGTGTGGTGACACACACCTGTAGTTCCAGCTACTTGGAAGGCTGAGGCAGAAAGATCATCCGAGTCCAGCAGGTTGAGGCTGCGGTAGCCATGAGCATGCGACTGCGCTCCAGCCTGAGTGACAGAGTGAGGCTCTCACTCAAAAACAAAAACAAGAAAAGTTTCTCATAAATTATCTGCTGACCCTACCACTATCAAGTATTTCTATGGCATATATGTATTACATAGCAGAAAGGCACATTACAGAATCCAAGAAACCCCACTGAAATCATAAGGCAGGTAAGAAAG
>CAUYQG010130109.1:0-10919 GCA_963574415.1 Tarsius wallacei
AACTAGAACGTAGTACTTCAGCACCATAAAAGATCCCAGGAAAAGCACATGACCCTGAAGCAGGAGGGTCACATCTAAATTGATGTTGGTGGTAGAGCGGGGAGGATGCTAGATAATCTTCAGTTCTTTTTTTTTTTTTTGAGTTGGAGTCTAACTCTGTCACCCAGACTGGAGTGCAGTGGCCGCTCCCGGCCACCGCAGCCTCGACCTTCTGGGCTCCGGCAATCCTTCCGCCTCAGCCTTCCAAGTAGCTGGAACTACAGGCCCGCGCTACCACGCCCCACTAATTTTTTGATTTAGTGTAGAGATGAGATCTCACCAAGTTGCCCGGGCGGGTCTCGAACCCGCGGGCTCAGGCAATCCACTCACCTCAGCCTCCCAAAGCGAGGGATTACAGGCTGAGCCACCGAGCCCGGTTGTAATTCATATATTAAACTGCACTTATTTGCATATGCTTATATTCTAGAAGTTTTTTCCTCCTAGTTTTAAGGTAGACATAGTAATTATTAATTATATGAGTCTGTAGTTACTAAATTCCTCTGGGAAAAATTATCAGTGAAAAATTTTTTAAGGTAAAAAATAAATCGGGCTCATCCCAAGAATTTGGTGACAAGAAAACACTTGCTTGTTTTGTATACAAGTTTATCCTACAGAATGAAAAACAATTGTTTATATTTTTTCAGTGAGTAGAATACTTTCAGTCACAGAACTCTTGCTTGGTCACTTCTGGAAAAAGTCATGAGAACACTTTTCTTTTCCCTATTGAACGCTCAAGGAAAAAACATTCATGTAAACAAAACAAAACAAAACTGCTTGTATACTAAGTGTTTAAAATTGTGATAATCATTTATTTTAGTTCATGAAATAAACAACTTTGAGAGTAACGTAGGTAAAAGAGCATTTTTGACTTGCAATTACAAGGGCATGCTGCACTGTGCTATTCAGTACAATGAGTGTGTCGTGGCACTCGCATACAGTGAAGTTCTTTACTAACTTGCTGGATGTTTCCAAATTATCTGCACTAGTTCTCCCTCTGTAAGCATTTTGCAGAGTGAGAAGTTATCAAGATTCCTTTAACAAATAGAGAAAATGCTTCTTGTTCCAAATTTTGAAAAACTGCTTGTATGCTAAGTGTTCAAATGAGCTATTATCATTTATTTAGGTCACTTAGAGAAACACTTTGAGAAAAGTTTAAGTTAGAAAGCATTTTTTTTGGTTATAGTTAGAAACATGCTGCCCTGTGCTATTCAGTGCAATAAACTTATTATAGCAGTTCCGCATAGAACAATTTTATACTAACTTGCTGGATATGTCCAAATTATCTGGGTTAGTTCTCTATGTAAGCATTTTGCAGAGCAGGATGTTATCAAGATTTCTTTGGCAAATACTTAAAGAAACATGTTTCTAGTTCAAAACAGAAAAACTGCTTGTACGCTAAGGGATGAACTATGCTATAATTATTTGTTTAAGTTCACAGAAAGAAGGGCTTCAAGAGAACTTTAAGTTAGAAAGCATCTTTTTTTTTTTTTTTTGAGTTGGAGTCTCACTCTGTCACCCAGACTGGAATGCAGTGGACGCTCCCGGCCACTGCAGCCTCGACTTGCTGGGCTCCGGCGATCCTTCCGCCCCAGCCTTCCAAGTAGCTTGAACTACAGGCGCGAGCTACCACACCCAGGTAATTTTTTGATTTATTGTAGAGATGAGGTCTCGCCAAGTTGCCCAGGCGGGTCTCAAACCCGTGGCTCAGGCAATCCACTCACCTCAGCCTCCCAAGGCGCGGGATTACAGTCCGAGCTACCGAGCCCGGCGAAAGCATCTTTTTTTAATTGCAGTTACAGAGACATGCTGCCTTGTGTTATTATTTAGTGAAATAAGTTTCTAGTGACCTATACCCACCCATGTAGAACATACTTGCATGCTAGCATGCTGGAAAACAGCAAAAGTAGGGTCTTTTTTCTGTCGCTGCTTTCAAAACTCACCTTTCTTTACCTGGTGGGATAATAAAGGGAAACATTCTCACTGTAAAACTCTTTGTATTAAAAAAATAAGTACAATGTGCATATAGTATCTGTTCACAATTAATTGAGTTTTTTAAGTGAGTTCTCCTTAAACAGAGATAAATTGCAGAGCCTTTTTCTGTTACCTGCATATTCCTGATCTCAAAGAGATCTCACAGACAAAAAACCATTAAAGGCATCCTTTCCTAGAAACATTTTTAAAAGCTAGAAATAACCTAAATAGTTCATGAAAAGAGAAGGGCTGTGGAAACTGGGATCTGGCTGCATGATGAAACATCTGCAACCAATAAGAACATGAACACACTAACTACTGGGGGAAGATAAGTTATATACTGAGTTTTTAAATGTTCAAATATAAAATTACTTATATAATGATTACAATGATGGAAACATAATGTATGACTGTAGACACAGAGAGAAAATGAATTCAGTTGGGTTAGAGGAATAGAGATATTTGTTTCCCTTTTTATTGTAGTAAAATATACATACCATAATATTTATCACTTCAACTAATATCAGCATACAATTCAGTGATGTCAAATATATTCATAATGTTTGTGCAACCATCACCACTATCTACATCCAATTCATTATCCCCACATAAACTCTGTCTCCATTAAACAATACCTGCCCATTCTCCACTCCTTCCAGCCCCCAACAACCTCTATTCTACTTTCCGTCTCCATGAACTTGCCTACTCTAGGCACCTCATAAAGTAGACTCATACAATATCTGTTCTTCTGTATCTGGCTCATTTCACTTAGCATATGTTTTCAAGATCCATCCATGTTGTAGCATATATCAGAATTTTATTCCTCTTATGACTGAATAATATTCCATTGTATGATATACCACATTTTGTCTATCCATTCGCTCGCTAATGGACACTTGGTTGTTTCCACCTTTTGACTAATGTGAATAATGTTACTGTGAATAATGTGTACAAATAACTGTTCAACACCCTGCTTTCAATTCTTTAGATAAAGTCCCAGGAGTGGAATTCCTGGATCATATAATATTTGTTTCCCTTTTTCAAAATTGCTTTTAATGCTGCTAAATTGTTTTTTTTTAATAACAGTGAAAGCTATTCATTAATAGAAAGGTAATCCCCCAAGAGTTTATACTTATTTTAATCCTTCTTGACTTTCTTTTTTTTATGACATACATGGTATTTTTATTTCTTTTTTAAAATTATAAAGATGTGGGGTACAAGTCAGGGTTAGGTATACAAACATTGATTATACAGGTACCCTTGTTGATGAGGTATGCCCCTCCCTCCCTAGCAGTTTCCCTCAACTGCCATCCCATCCCCCTCTCCCCTGACAGTTCTTCTTGACTTTCATTCACTGGGACCAGTCACATGCTGCAGTAAAGGAGATGCCTTTGCCTCACGAATACTGACTTTTGCTGCTGCACGACCTCAAAGTATTAGAATACTGACCTTTGCTGCTGCATGACCTCAAAGTATTAATCCACATGTGGTTTCAGAAGCCACACATAGGACAATTTGCCACCTTGTCATTCTGGACCAGTTACTTAAGCTCACAGAGTTTCCATTTCCTATTCTGTAAAACAGAGATGATAAAAGTACCTATGTCATGAAGCTGTGTTAAAAAATTTTAAATACAGTACAAGAGCGCCCAGCACTTTGTAGACCTCCAACATATATTATTATTACATTAAATTCTGAGAAACCACAAGTTGAACAATAGTATGAGTCCCCCACAGTGGTGGATCCTCAACCAATATCCACATTCTTAAAATAAAGAAATATGTTGATATTAAGACTCTATCTCAGTAGTCTAAAATGCAGCCTTGAAAGGAGATTATTGCATTTCATGTGTGAAATACATTTCAGGAGTTCTCTAATTTTGGAAGAATATCCTCTGAATGACTACAAATGCTTAATCCAACTAGCAGGACTGAAGGAACCTTCACAAGGAGAATCTCAAAAGCCCAACTGATTCTATGTGTGACTGAAGTAATTTATCTCATGCCTTTATTTCTCTCCTCTGTATAAGGGATTTCAATTCTCTTGCAATTAAAGATCAAAGAATATTGTATTTTTCAACTTTTCCCCAAAATTGATTTCAAAATTTAAAAACAATAATAATTAACATTAGTTCTCCAAGAAATCCCAAAAATATTCCTATAGTCCTAGGAATAATTCAGTGATCTCTTTATACTCGTTTTATGAAATAATTTTAGTTATTTTTTGTGACGGTATTCTCCTATGTTGCTCAGGCTGGAACTGGTCTCAAACTCCTGGGACAAGCATTCCTCCTGCCTCAGCCTCTTAATTAGCTGGAACCACTGCACCCAACTATGAAAACATTTTGTCAATATCAATTAGCCTTTCAGAACTAACAAAACTATTACATCACAATGTTGTTATGAAAGGTTATAATTAGTCCACCTGCTCAACAAGAGTGCAGTAGTTAATTCATAGCACATCCAGACTAGAGTTTCTTAAACTTTTTCATCTTAGGACCTCTTTATCTTTTTAAAAATGATTATAGCTTTCAGATAATTTTCGTTTATATAGGTAGATTTATCAATATTTCTGTATTAGAAATTTAAAATGAAGAAAGTTTTAAAATATAAGAATAAACAACATAAAATCCATTAGCCCTCAGAGGGACAACATAACCCCATATTATATAGTAACTGAAAACCTCCACTGTATACTCATGAGTGAATGAGAGTGAAACAGCCAAATCACATTTCAGTATTATTATAATACTAATATCTCACAGAACCCTTGAAATAATCTAGAATAACCCTAGAGGTCCCTGGACCACAGTTTGAGAAACACTGATCTAGCCCGGGTGTCAGCAAACTTTCTCCATAATAACCAGATAATTAATATTTCAGGTTTTAAAAGCCTGAAATATTTAAAAAGCATTCTCTGTTGCTGCTACTCAAGTCTAGCACAAAAGTAGCCATAGATAATACATAAGCTAATGAGCATAATATGACCCAATAAGATGCTATTTACAAAAAACAGGCAGTGAGTCAAATTTGGCCTATGGGCCATTATTACTTGCCAATCCTGACTTAGACAATAAGATTCTAGGCAGGCATTAAAATTATTCTGTAGAAATATTTATATTAACAGGAAAGAATATTCAAAATGAACTATAAGTAGAAAAAAAGCAGATTACAAAGCCACATGTACAGAATGACCTCAATGTTTGTAAAAGAAAAAAAGTATATATGTTTGTATATATTAAAACTGCAAAACATCATACACCAAAAGTTATTAGTGATTATCTCTGCTGATGGTTTCCATATAATTCTTTTCTGTTTGTGTATCTGTGTTTCATATAATAAATATGACTTGCTATTATAAAATTTTGTAAAGATTTTTCTTAGATAATTAAAAGAAAAACAATGTTTGTAAAACATGACATTTATAAACTATACCTATTTCCTGTAAGAAACATGAATGTTTGACAGAAAACTCTATTTGCTTACCAGTTCTACTGTAAACTGTTTGAGATGGCCCTTCAGTTCCATTTGGTCCTTGTGAAAATATTTCAAAACTAGAATTGGTTCCAGGGTATAAGCCACCAATGATAATACTTTTATTGGTGGTGTATCTATCCAAGATTTTCCAGCTTTATGCTGTGTGATAAATATATTAAAGGATTCCAAATTATTTCTACTCCAAGCTAAGCCAATTTCCTTTGTGCCAACCTTTGAAACTCAAAAGTCGGAAACTGGACCAGGGGCTGTGGGAAGAAAGTAAATAATTAGATTTAGAATCAGTTTTTCCAAAAGATAAGGGTAACCAACCCTCACACAATATTTGCACTGAGATTAATGCACACTTAGGACACTTGGTCTTTTTCTCCTCTTTGTATCATCACCTACAACACAAGCGCCTCAGAAGCTGGTAAGAGCACCTGACCACAAGACCACATAAATTGTGTGCTTAAGTGGTACAGAGTCATTCACAGGAAATAAGAGAAAGCATGAGCCCAGGGCCAAGGGTTCAGGCTCTGGAGGAGAACCTTGGTTGCTGCTGGCTGTTTTATCTTAAATGCTTTAATTACTAAGCTTCCAAGAGCCTCTGCTTAGAAGGTGAAGCTGAAGCTGCTACTGGCTCCTCCAAATCCATTCCCCTCTTTTTCTTTTGTCACACAATCCCAGATTTTTAGCTGTGTACATGGCTGGGAAAACTACATTTCCCAGCCTCCCTTGCAGCTAGATATAGCCATGTAATGATATTCTGGCCAACAGTGTTAGCAGAAGTATTCTTAAAGGGTGGAGCATGACCTTTACCCTTCCTCTTCTTGTGGCTGGAATGTGGGTGTGATGCTTGGAGCTCAGGCCACCTGGCTCTAGAATCAACATTGTGGCAGTGGCTGCAGCTCTCTAATCACAGGATTGCAGCTCAGAACAAAATTCTAATGTTGAAATCTTAACCCTCTGTGTGATTATATTAGGAGGTGGGGCCTTTGGAAGGTGATTAGGTCATAAACTACCTAACCTCATGAATGAGATTAGTGTCCTTATCAGAGGACACAAAGAGACCTCTCTTTTTCCCCTTCAACCATGTGAGGACACAGAGTCTGCAACCTGGAAGAGGTGTCAGCCAGAACCTCACCATCTGACACCCAAATCTCAAACTTCTAGCCTCCAGAACTGTGTAAAATAAAAGTTTATTGTTTATGACATTCAGTCTATGGCAATTTATTATAGCAGTTCAAACTCATTAAGACATGTGTATGTACACACATTCCCCTATACAGAGAGAAAGGCTACAATAATTACTATAATTATTATTTACCAGGTGCTAAGAAGTTCAATATGAACCAGGATATGTGTGTATGCACACCACTAAGAACCTAAGGTATAATCACTACTTTTACTCAAACCACTTTAAAAAGCAACGAACCCAAGTCCCACACTAATCCACATGACTCCTTTTTAGCAAGTCAGGCAAAAGGCCCTTTCCTTGGATGGATCCATCCCTAGGGTACAAAGCTTGCTGAGGGCACAGGCTAGATGTCAGCCCCTTTCCCCCTCTCACATAAGCTTCTCATGTGCAAGATACCCCACCATGACCAATAGCACCTCTGAAGGTGCCTTTCCTCCTTCTGAAACTTACCCTCTGAAAACCAGGCCCTCCTCATGTGAGAGCCTCCCACCTGCTACTCCTGCTGGTCACTAAGGGCCCTGTGAGATCAAGTGACTTCTCCTATGGCCACATCCTCCTCACCCCACCCACAGTTTAGTAAAACCAGTACAAGGGGAAAAAGGAAAACACATGTAGCTCCTCCTTCAACATGGATACCAAAGAAACCTGTAATTCCTGACCTAGCTTATTACCAACAACTTGCCCACCTTTTCTGGCCCTGTACAAGTAACACAGCCCAGTCAGTGATTGCTTCCAGGTATTCTAAAACATATTACTCTCACCCTTTCTTCACCAAAGCCTCCAAATACTTGTCAATTTATAGAGTGGGAACACTGATCGATTACAGCAGGGAATGAGCAATGTGCTTGACAACAAGTGTTTCAGTAGAAAGTAGAAAGACCCTATGAATTCCAAGGCAGGCCAAAAAAAGAAACTCATATTTTTTTCTAGTCAGTATCTCACTCTGTCACTCAGGCTGTAGTGCAGTGGCATGGTTACAGCTCACCACAGCCTCAACCTCCTGGGCTCAGGTGGTCCTTCCACCTCAGCCTCCTGAGTAGCTGGGACCACAAGCACATCATGGCACTATGCCTGGCGAATTTTCTGATTTTTTTTTGTAGAGAAGAGGTCTTGCATTGTTGCCCAGACTGGTCTCGAACTCTTGGGCTCAAACAATCCTCTGGCCTCAGGCTCCCAAAGTGCTGAGATTACAGACGTGAGCCACCACCGCACCCAGCCAGGAAACTCATTTTCTTAACTCAAGGGGAATAAAATTAGGCAATATTTATCTATTTGTAGGAGAAAACTAATACACCAGTGCATGCTACTGGCCACCAAGGTAAGATGAGACAAATGAGAGTCAAAACCAGCAAGGGTATGGGAGGTACACTTCTGTCACTCACCCAAGCCACTTTCTGTTACCAGGGGATGGTCTCTCTGCATCCCATTTAATTCTGGAAGACACAGACATTGTATTGAACCTCTGGTTGTAGGCCTGAAATATTGACCACTAACTCTTGAGTCTACTCCTCATGGCTTCCAATACTTTCAAGGAGCATCTGGCAGAAAGCAGTGCCATTGTCATTGCACCAGATAAGAGCGACCTTCCTCACACTCATGAAGGTCACAAAAAGTCCAGAAATAGGACCAGGCTCTATTTTTAAAAACATACACAATGGGTGTTAACAGAACATGATATTTGCAGTTACCCTTCACTAGGAATGAGTAGGGTCTCTGACGCTGCAATATGACTCACTAGAAACACTTTCTTTATATCAGATTCCATTGCATTATTATCTCCTAGAAGCGCTGGGGAGGAAATAATAATGCAGAAAAGAGGAGAAGAGATAAACCCTAAAACCAAAATTCTTTAGGATCTGCACATCCTCCAAGACTAACCCCAACAGTGATTTGAAACTGTTCTAAACTGGCCCTTTGGAACAGCAATATTTGATTGTATTTGCTTTAGACACCAGGGACAGGGCATCAAATAAATGATTGCTAAGCCTACAGGTCTTAATTCAAGATAATATAAATGGTATCATGTCACAGCACCAAGACTTCAACTAAGAAGCACATCCATGATTCCAGCTCCAGGAGGATTTTCCATAAGACTTTTCACCTATACTACACCCAGCCTGGATGATGAAAATCAAACCACTGCAGCCAAAATGGCATGTATCCCTCCCTTTTGAGATGAGAACCTGAAGACCCAGGGAGGCAGAGTGACTTGCTAAGAACACACACTGCTGGTAATAGTGGAGAACCTGGAATTTGGCTCCAGCTTTAAGCACATAAAAGTAGGTCATGATGCAGATAGAGCAAAAGCTGGCCTGGGATCTGCAGGCAGCTGAACATGAGACACCGGCCCAGAAGGTTCTAAGGTGCTGTCCAGCTCCCAAAACAATGCAATCCACTCTGCAACTCAATTCCTCACATCAAACATCTTATGCAAAGATTTCTAAATTGGGTCGATCGCATCATTTTCCTTTTCTAACGAAATGTAAACTCCCCAGCTCAATGACTGTGGGTGACTGTTACAAACATCACTGCACCACAGTGGTCTGGAGTTAGGTCCCCTGGGGTCCTGTCCTACCACTTGATGCTCAATATCTCTGAGATCTTAAACAAAATTTAACTTCTTCAGTTTCTTCACCTGTCAGCCTCAGTGCTACTGTGAGGGCAAAACAACATACTAAGGACAGCAAAATACGTAGTACGTGTTCAATGCATAGCATCTTGTGAACCTGCTCTGACACAACCCTGTGCTCAGTGCTCTAAGGTAGACAAGGACACCCAGGCCCTTTGCCAGATGCTTCCTGCCACTTTACCACCTCTGCTTTCCTGCATTACCCAGTCCATATCACCTTGTCCCATAACTGTCTCCAAAGTTGTTGTTTTTCCTTAGTAACTCTCTCCTGTTATGTCTCTGCCCTCTCCTTCCACCTCTTCCTCCTTTACAATGTAACACAGCAAGCCTGGGTGGTGAGTTTTTCCCCTAAATTTGTGTTCTAGGGAGCTCCAGGGGTGTCTGCAAAGGTGTTATGGCCTGATCAATAAATCGGCTGCTATCTCTCATGGCCAATCAAAGAGAGAGGCAGAAGCTGGGAGAAAATAGACATTTATTCTGAAAACTGGAAATCTGGGAACAGGTTTGCACATCAACCAAAAAAACCTGTTCCCGGAGGCAAATTTTGCATTCAGTATTTATAGCTAAAACAGGCAATGTCTTATCTATTTCAACTATTGATAACAGTGTCTACATGTCTTATGACCATACAAAGTTTTTTAATCAGCATTTAGTCTTTTCAACACCTATTGGCATAAACCAGAGTCTAGACTACATTAGTCTTGCTTTCTAAAACAATCCCAAACTGAGTCTTTTCTATTTAGTTATATAACAGCAAGCACTTATTCACATATGATCTAATTAACGATTACATAAGACATGAATCTAAACTGAATACAACAAGAGATGTGCATTTAAAGAAATGAGTACATTTTAGGAGTTTCCCATGAATCTATCTCTTATCTCTTGAAAGTCTTTTCAGAGACTTGTAACTTTTTCACCAGCTTGTTAGATAAAAAGACCATCCAAAACAGTGAATAATTTGAGTTCCTCCGGGTATATTCCCAATAGGGGAATTGCTGGGTCATATGGAAGGTCAATTTCTAGTTCTTTCAGAAATCATCACACTGTCTTCCAGAGGTTGCACTAGTTTGCATTCCTACCAGCAGTGCAGAAGCAAAACTTGATTCTTTAACTCCTAGCCAGAGAGAAGTCTGAATCTCCATGGCTCTGATAAATCCATCTCCATCAAAAGACAATTACTTCTATACCCTACTTGCTGTATCCTGCCTAGTGAAAAAGGAAACTGGCAATTGAGACTTGGGTTCTAGCCCCAGCTGTCATTAACTTGCTGTGTGATTTCTAGCAAGTCACCTGACTTCTCTGATCCTCAACTTTAAAAAGCCAAAGTTACACAGAAACAAAGAACAGAATACCATAGATTCTCACTCATAAGCAGACACTGAACATTTACCATAATACAATAAGAAAGGAATTGGCAGGAGCGGGATACTGTCGGGGTGGGGATGGGGACACAACATCAATCAGGGTAACTGCATAATGAACATTTGTATGCCTGACCCTGAATTGCACCCCACATTTTTAAAATAAAAAAGTTAAAAGTAAAAAGAAAATAAATAAAGAACCGAGTTTCATATGATCTTTGTGCCACCAGCTAAGGTGTTGA
>CAUYQG010130110.1:0-11007 GCA_963574415.1 Tarsius wallacei
ATTTTCTAAGCGCTTGCTGATGGTATATCAAAATATAATTGATCTTTTGATATTGATAGTATATATTGATTTTGTTAATTTCTCTTAATAATTCTAAATTTGTATCTGTAGCTTCCTTAGAGTTCACTGCATACACAAGCATATCATCTGCAAATAATGACAGCTTTATTTCTTCTTTTCATATATATATATATATATATACACTTTTTTTTTTGCCTTACTGCACTGTCTAGGACCTAAAGCACAAGAAGTAGTCAGAGGGGACATCCGTGTCTTATTCCTGAACTCAAGGAAGCTACAGATACAAATTTAGAATTATTAAGAGAAATTAACAAAATCAATATATACTATCAATATCAAAAGATCAATTATATTTTGATATACCATCAGCAAGCGCTTAGAAAATGTAATTTAAACAAATATTACATTTACATTAGCATACAAAATCAAGTACTTTGAACTAAACTTAATAAAAGATGTGCAAAACCCCAGGCAAAAGTTATTAAGTTTTACTAACAACATCAAGTATTTGTCGGGATGTGGAGTAAATGGAAATCTCAAAACACTGCTGGTGGAAGTGGGAATTGATACAACTTTGGTATACAGTTTGGTTGTATCTAGTGAAGATGAAAATACATTAGGGAGGACTAAAAAACCCCGGAATTTATTTATTTTTAAAAAGTGTAGGCCAGTTGTGGTGGCTAACGCCTATAATCCTAGCACCTTGGGAGGCCGAGGGGAGAGGATTGCCTGAATGCACGGGTTCAAGACCAGCCTGGGCAACTTGGCGAGACCTCATCTCTACAATGATTCCTAAAATTAGCTGGGTATCGTGGCGTATGCCTGTAGTTCTACCTACCTGGAAGGCTGAGGCAGAAGGATTGCTGGAGTCCAGCAGTTCAAGGCTGCAGTGGCCATGAATGTGCCACTGCACTCCAGCCTGGGCAACAGAGTGAGACTCCAACTCAAAAATAAATAAATTAATTAATTAAATAAATAAAGTGTATTTATTATTACCTGTTTAAACTTCAGTCACTTTCAAAGTACTCTCCATTTGATGTAATATACCTATTGAGACACTTTTTCCGTTGCTCAAAACAGATTTTAAACTCATCAATTTTGATGCCTTTTAGTGCTTCTGCTGTTTTTTATTTCACCTCTTTCACATCGGCAAAACATTTCCCTTTGAGAACTTTTTTCATCTGGGAAAACAACAAAAAAATTAACTCAGGCTGAGATTGGGTGAATAGGGAGGGTGGGGCATGGGGTTCATGCTCTTTTTGGTCAAAAACTGCTGAACACTCAGTGCACTGTGGGCAGGTTGTTATGTAAATCACCTATCATGAAACAGGCAAACATGTTGAAAGAATCTCCGGAAAAAAATTCACTTAAGCCGAACACAGCCTCTCACAACAACACTAGCTGGTACGCTGATGCCGATGGGTTCCTAGAACACTTACTTACTAGGAAAAATCTGTAATACAAGCGGCCTGCCCTCCAAAAGATCATTCCAGGTTTTGGGGGGGTTCCCCGTAATACTCTGTGAGCCAACAGTTCCACTCATAACTCTGTGTATGCACATGTGCACCAGGAGAAAACATGTTCATGGCAACATTTTCATAATTGTCCCACATTGGAAATAGCCCAAGTGCCCATCAAAGTAAAATGGATAATTTTTTGTAAATTCATAAAATGGAAAGCTGAAACACTAAAAACGATGAACCAATGCTGCCTGCAACAACGTTGGATCTCAAACACATAATTGTAAGGGAAATAAGCCAGATACAAAAGGATACATGCATTGTCATACTATTTATATAAAATTCAAAAACAAAACTATAGTGTTTGGGGATCCATATCTGAGTGGTTAAGCTTTTAAAGAAAAGCAAGAAATAGGCAAGCCCCTCGGATCCCCTTCCACTGTAGGAGCTTTCCTGTCCTCTTAATAAATCCTGCTTTCTCAAAAAAAGAAAGAAAAGCAAGAAATAACAGCCAAAAACTACCATGAGAGAGGTTTCCTTTAGGAGAGAGGAAAGAGGTGATTGGACAGGTGCTCACAGGAATTTCTGGGGACAGGTGCTCACAGGAATTTCTGGGGTGTTCTGTTTCTTGATCTTTGTAATGGTTTGCTTTGTAATAACTTGTTAAGCTATATATTTACATTTTATGCTCTGTTCTGTTTTCTGCCCCCTTAGAATGTTTTAGAAGGTGGTGATATTAGCTACCTCAGGGTTTATTGTGAGAATGAAATGAAATATAAAAGCTGTAGAGCTCTTAGAATGTCCCTGGCACTTTGTAAGAACTTAATAAATGTTAACCATCTAAAGAAAATAAAAATTTGCTGTTATTATTTTTCCTTTCCTTTTTTTTTTGAGTTGGAGTCTTACTTTTTTACTCAGGCTGGAGTGCAGTGGCATGCTCACAGCCACCACAGCCTCGACCTGCTGGGCTCTGGTAATTCTTCCGTCACAGCCTTCCAAGTAGCTGGAACTACAGGTACGCGCCAGCTAATTTTTTTTTCTTTTTTGATTTATTGTAGAGACGAGGTCTCACCAAGTTGCCCAGGCTGGTCTCAAACCCCTGGGCTCAGGCAATCCTCTTGCTTTGGCCTCCCAAAGTGCTGGGATTACAGACTTGAGCCACCGTGCCCGGCCTGTTTTTCTTATTTGTTGTCAAACCCAGCCTCTTTGCATCATATCAGTTGCCAGTATTTATCAGCTTGTCCTTAATATTTTATTTCTGTCAATGCTGTTTTCTGAATTATCCATCTTTTCCTTTATACTTTCTTCCATCACTCTCAACCATAGAAAGTCCTCTCTAATCCAGAGATTTAATATGTATTTTGTTGCAGTTTAAAAAAGGTTTGCTTATGAACATTTGATTATTTTTATTCCTTTTATAACAACAAAACATATGATTAAAGAAGAATGAGTACACAGTTACATAAAATCTACATTTACTTCTCAGATTTATCTGGAATTCATATTTAGCACAATGAGAAAGTAAACTGACCTTTTATCCAAACAGGTAATGAAGTTCCTCCCAGCATTATTAATCAAACAATTCATCTCTCTCCCATTGATATCTGCTGTTGTCTCCTTTTGCATATGTTAAGTTCACAGCCATTTGGTCCCAAAGCATAGACTGGAAACTTGATACTTGAACTGAATGTGATAATGCAACTCTGAAGTAGGGAGGGGATGGTTGCCAAGCAGCAGGAGGGATAGCTGCAATCGGAAAGGAATGAGAAAGGAAGGTGGAAAAAGCCTGTGTCAAACAAATGTTCCTTAAAGACTCCATCCTTGTGTTTGGTGCACAAGCCACTTGCTGCTGTGACATTTGGGTAATTTTATCTATCAACCTTGGTCTCCTTATGCATCATCTATATATAATAATAACACCTACACCATAGGGTGTTGTGCACATGAGAGCTAACCCAGGTTAACTCAGGAACACAGGAGCAGGGAACACAGGCTTTGGGGTCAGTCTGGCATCTCATCACTGACTCCACCACTAAATAACTCCATGACCCTAAGCAAGTTACCTAACCTTGCAGCCTGTTTCCTCATCTACAGTATGTATCAATTCATAGTAATTAAGTTATATTAGTTACTTATTAATTACTATATTAAGTCAATTCATAGTAATTAAGCAAATTAGAAATAGAACTAGCCTATCTTTTTTTTTTTTTTTTTGAGTTGGATTCTCACCCTGTTGCCCAGACTTGAGTGCAGTGGCCGCTCCCAGCCACCGCAGCCTCAACCTGCTGGGCTCCGGCGATCCTTCCGCCTCAGCCTTCCAAGTAGCTGGAAATACAGGCGCGCGCGACCACGCCCGGCTGATTTTTTGATTTATTGTAGAGATGAGGTCTCGCTTGCCCAGGTGGGTCTCGAACCCGCGGGCTCAGGCAATCCACTCACCTCAGCCTCCCAAAGGCGCGGGATTACAGGCTGAGCCACCAAGCCCGGCTTATTTAGTTAATTCTTTATTTTGAGTTGGAGTCTCACTCTGTCACCCAGGCTGAAGTGTAGTGACAGGATCATGGCTCACTGCAGCCTTGACCTCCTGGATTCAGAAGATCATTCCACCTCAGTTTGCTGGGACTATAGGTGCATGCTGCCATGCCTGGTTAATTTTTTTATTTTTTTGTAGAGATAAGGTCTCAGTATGTTGTCCACGCTGATCTTGAACTCCTGGGCTCATGCGATTTTCCTGCTCATGCTGGGATTGCAGAGTGAGCCATTGTGCCTGGCCAAGAGCATGAGTTTTGAAGTATGATATCTTAGATTTGCTTCAAAATATTCCAGGAGAAACAATTTTTTTAAAGAAAGAAGGGAAGGAAAGAAGAAAGGGGAAAAGGAAGGGCAGGAAGGAGGAAGGAAGGAGATAAATGAAACAAGGAAAGAGAGAAGAAATAAGAAAAGAAGGAAGAAAAGAAAAAGTGGAAAGTGTAGTAAAACAAAAATGGAGAGAATGTTGATCATCGTTGTTGGAGCTGGGCAATGAACATGTGGAGGTTCATTATACCATCCTCTCTACTTCTGTGTATGTTTTTAAATTTCTGTAATTAACAAGATTAAAAAGAAAAGAACATGAGTGAGAACTAAACCAATTACATGAAGCCGAGGGAGAAAGAGACAGGAGGATGGGGCGGGGTGAGTAGGAAAGCTGACACCAGGAATTCTGCAACTCAGAAGCCTGCCTAGGCCTGGGTACAGAGGCCCTAGACCTGCACGCTCATGCCTCCAGTGGAATCTGTGTCTCCTTCATGAAGGAATTGAGGCTCCATAGCTGCATGTGCCTGGGGAGGAGTCAGGGAGAGGGAGCAAGTAGGAATCATTCTTCGCCAGCACACCTTCATGGGCACTTTTTTTTTGAGTTGGAGTCTCACTCTGTTGTCCAGGCTAGAGTACAGTGGCACACTCATGGCCACCCCAGCATTGACCTGCTGGACTCTGGTGCTCCTTCCGCCTCAGCCTTCCAAGTAGCCAGAACTACAGGCACGTGCTACCATGCCCAGCTAATTTTTTAATGTATTGTAGAGATGAGGTCTCGTCAAGTTGCCCAAACTGGCCTCGAACCTGTGAGCTCAGGCAATCCACTTGCCTCGGCCTCCCAAAGTGCTGGGATTACAGGTTGAGCGACCAAGCCCAGCTTCATGTGCACTTTTGACAGAGGGAATCAGGAGGGCCTTGGTTGTCACATGTCACCATTTAGAGTTTGCATGATGTGGTAAGTGAGGGGGGTGCTGGCCAAGCCTGTACTTGTCCGTCTTTTCAACCCCTGGTTCTCAGCACAAAATCTGGCTGGCCAAATGTTGGTCAACTCTCCAAAGCAAGGGCTGGTTTGTTTGACTATGTCAGGCAAGGTGGTACAGCATGGTGGGCAAGGCCAGGGCTCGAGGCCAGGCATCCTCAGGTTCATATCCTGACCTTGCCCATTACCAGCTATGTGGTTTCAGGTGAGTTACTTAGCACCTCTGAGGCTCAGCTCCTTCATCTATAAATCAGGTTTAGTGACAGTATCAACCTGAAAGGTCTTGAAGGAGACCCTGTCTGTCACAAACACCACAGGGTCCCTAGTGGGCAGGGACCTGCAGAATGGGTGATGATGATGGACAGGATCCGTATTCTCAGCCTTCTCAGAGGAGTTCTGTGGCTGGTGCCTGCCCATCCCTGCTATGTATCTTCTGGGCACCACTGTTCTTTCCTGTTGGGCCTTAAATGGGCTCTTAGAATCAGTAGCCCCTGATGAGAAGCGTGTTGCAGGCTGACTTCTCCAGAAACAGATGTTGAGATAGAGTTTGGGGTGCAAGGTGTTTGTCAGGAATCGACATCTGTGAGGATGGAAGCAGGATTGGGCAGAGGGAGGACTCAAACTGTGAGGAAGGCCTGGCAAAGCCCCAGCCAGCTGGTTGGGAGCTGTGGAGCACATTCTGCTCATCAGAGTGCCCCCAGTGGGCCGAGATGGCTCTCACAGACACCTTCCCAGGGCAGGGGGCTTTGGGCAGGGCAGTTCTGCAGCAGAGGCAGGCCCCAAGAACTGGCAACCGGAGGGTGTGTGCTAACCACACTCCCTATGAGTTCCCTCTTGATGCATTGCCATTTGACCACAGAGACTTTTTGCTTAGCTTGTGGTGCCAAAACTGAGTGTATACAAATAAGTATGTCTGGAGTGAAGAGAAACTCATAGTCACTTGCTGGAGACATACATGTGCATGCCTTTTTTGGGCTTTGATAATATAAAAGTCTAAGAAAATCACTGCGTGGGTCATTAGCCAACTGGATTGTCTTTATCAATAATGTAGAAGTGATTAGAGAAACATCTCACCATCCCAGGAGGATGCTGGACAGAGACCTCAACTGTAAGGGAAGGACACATAGGGTGGAGAGGAGAGCAACTGTGTTGCAGAAGCACCATAGTGTCTTGGCTGCGAGGAAAGTTCTAGAACCATGGTGCTCACTAACCACATACAGCAAACAGTGACCACTAGTTGAATTGAAAGAAAGACTCCTTTTGAGTACTTAAAATGTGTAAGGTGCAGGTGCCGACAGCCATGATTATTTATCTTTTTTCAAAGTCATTTAGAGCCCTTGAACAGACCACACATTGAGACAAAGATCAGAGGACAGGAGGAAAGCCCTCCAGTGAAGCTGGAGGGGCCAACTTCAGTGAAGGACAGAGATCCAGGGGCACTACAGCCAGGCCAGTCTGGGCTTGTTTTTGGCTGTGCTTTGATGTGGGCCCCAGGGGATGCCCTAATTCTTGTGAGGCCAACTCAGTATTGGAAAACCAAGCAAACCCATTCAAAGATTACAAGCACAAAAGAACCAGCTAGGAGCACAAGACAGCTTTTCATTACTGAAGCAGAAGGCCTGTGGTAGCATCCAATGGTGTCATCTCATTAATGCATCATGACAGTCTTGGTTTTTGATTTAAATCAACACCATCACGGAAATGCCACCCATAACCAACATACCACAATGGTGATGACCTCAAGGGAGGGTTCATATGATAAGGAGTTTTCAGGTCAGCCTGGGCTTTGAGAGTGTCAGCTCAATGGTTCGGCCAGCCAAGCCCCAGAGAGGGTCAGCTCAAGGAGCTGGTAATCCTAGCCCCAGAAGTGTTGACTCTAATGGACTCGCAAGTCAGACCCTAAGATGCTGCTGGTTTGGTGGGCTGGCAAGCCTAGCCCCCAGAGTGTTGGCTTTGATGGGCTGGCAAGCCTATCCCCTAAAGTGTCTCAGCTTCAGAGTCTCACCTTCTTCCAGCAGCTCTCCTGGTTCAGCCAACTCCATCAGCTGGCAAGCCAGCCTCTGGGGTGCACAGCTCTTCTGCTCCAACGATCTGCAACTGTTCAGGTCGGGGTTCTTGTCTCATGCCCAGGAGGAATGAGGGATATGGACAGCCGGAAAGTGAGAAAGCAGGATTTACTGAGAATACAGAAAAGCTCCCACAGTGGCAGGGGACCTGGGTTGCCAACTTGGAGCTGAAACCTGATGTTTATATAACCCTAAGACTGAGTCAATTGGCTAGCATTGGCTGTGAGCTGATTCATCAGCAATACTGATTGGTCAGTACTGAGGTCCAATCAGCAGGAGGTAGGGGCCTAATGGTGACCTGATTGGTTGGTACTTGGCAGTGAGCTAATTGGTTGTTTTTCAATCCCAGCAGTGAGTACTTAAGGCCTAGCTTGAGAGACTTGCTGGGAACTTTTTTGCCAATGCTGAGCCTTAGAGGCCTGCCGGAAGTTTGCTACATTATTACCAGAGGACCTGCCCTGTCTGCCTGCCCAGGCTTTCTCTAGCTATCTCCTTTCTCACATAGACCAAAATGGAAGGAGCTCACAGTGGGCTCTTTTCTTTCTTGCTCAGGACTATTAATATTAACTACTATGGGCAAACGGAAGAGGTGGTAACCACTCACCTCTCCGGCAGGAGCTGTGGCAGGGAGCAATCTGAGCACCTCGCAGGCCACAGGAAAGCTGGTATCCAGTCCTGGTCCAACCAGGGCCCTCCTTGACCACCAGTTCTCTCGGGCTGCTTGTAGGTAGCAGGACAGTATACCTTCCCAAAGGATGTAATATCCCAGTGCTCAAAGTTGGCAATCTTTATCTTTGAGAAGTTTTCTGGCAGCTGAACTCTGACACATGAAGTACAAGTGTGTGTGTGTGTATATATATACACACACACACACTTGAATGAATACATATATTCATTCAACATATTGTGCCTATTCCACACAAGGCGTGTGGTGGGGAGGGTGGGTGTTTAACATGTGTACCAGAACAGGTATACACAAGCCACTTGTCCAAGACCTCGCTGGGGAGGCTCCCTGGTTGTACCAAGGCTGCTGTGGGTGAGGCTTGTTCTGGAAACTGCCTACAACCAGTTTATAAGCCATACAAAGACACCAGCCTCGTGATTCTCAGCTAAGAGGTAACATCTGGCAGAAGCCTTTTATGTCATTCTCTAAGACCTGAGTCCAACAGGCTCCTAGTTTTTTCATATTGCTGAATTTGAATATCTTGAGGGAAAGGACTATCATATTCCCTGTTATAACTCAGTAAGTACATTAGGGACTGGCTCAGCCTATATACACAAGTTTGCTAATGAACACATTCGAGTGAAGGTGTATTCTGCATGACTGACAGTCCAGAAAGATCCAATCTCTAGTCATCTAAACTGACTACTTCAAGGTAACATTCCCTATATGTATATGTATGCTGTGATATGACTTAAAATTAATTTTTAAAATACTTGAAATTAAAAAACCAACATGTTTTTAATAATGAAAACCTGTCGGCCAGGCTTGGTGGCTTAGCCTGTAATTCCAGCACTTTGGGAGGCTGAGGCGAGTGGATTGTCTGAGCCCCAGAGTTCGAGACCAGCCCGGGCAACTTGGCAAGCCCTTATCTCTACAATAAATCAAAAATTAGCCGGGCATGGTAGTGCGCTACTTGGAAGGTTGAGGCGGAAGGATCGCCGGAGCCCGGTAGGTCGATGCTGGGATGGCTGTGAGCATGCCACTGCACTCCAGACTGGGCGACAGAGTGAGAATCCAACTCAAAAAACTGAAAACTAAAAATAATGAAAACGTCATATTTCATTAAGCTTCCTATTTGTTCTAATTTATAGCGTTCCAGTAAAATTTCTCCCTTATCTTTATTTTTAAAAGTATTCGCACAGCATATTTCCTAGAAGTGCTCATGGATCACTAATTCATCATGGATTTCTCCATTGTTGGCGCTTCCAAAATTTTTATTTCAGTATTAACTTGTTACTGAAGTCTAATTTAATCAGAATGTAAAATTCAAATTTATGCTGTCATTTTTATCAGTCCAATTTATGAAATCATTTTAAAAGTAAGACACTTTACCAACAGATAATACCTAAAAGCTTTCAAATATAATATAGTTGCAGCACACCTTTGATCCTACATTGAAGCTGTATTTGGACTGGAACAGTCCAGTAGTGACAGTCAGGTCCTAGAAGTAAGAACTAGACATGGTCATTGTGCACATGGGTACAATGCAATGTCTGGAGTTCTTGTGGTATTCTCGTATCTCTATTGTTACTAATCAGAGGGGAAATGTGGAGTCCCTGGCATTTTTTTCCAACAAATGTACATTGGTCAAAATCGTATTTACCTTTAAAATCCCACTAAGTCTCCATCATAGTGTCCTTTGAGGACCTCTAGGCCAAGAGTGTAGATTCAACAAACACAGTCATGGCTTGGGCTTTCCTCTTTCCATCTGCCTCTGCATCCTCAGCATCACTGGGACCCCCATGACAGGGTATCAGAAGTGTGGCACCAAAGGGATGTGGAAAAGCCAAACTCAACTGTGTTCCTTGTGCCTATGTTCCTTACATGTGGCTCATGCATCTTATCTTTTCTTCCAAGTTCCTAAAAGGGCAGACATCTGAGTCTCCTCCGGGAGATGATGGTCACATGGATGGCCCTGTCCACAGACTGACCTTGGAGAAGTCATCTTCCCCTTGACTATGAAAGAAATGCTTGTTGCTGCTGTGCCCATATCAAAGTGCTAGGCCCTGGCCAATGCTTTCCCCACCAACCTCCCAGGCATGGGCAGCGTGTTTGCCTACCCTTCTCACTGCCTGTATTCTGTTCACTTATTTCTCACGGTCATGTGCTTTAGAAGTGGGCAGGGAGAAGAAGGGTACTATGGCAGAGTCCAGTGCTTTTGTGTTCCCTTTGGGAAGGGATGGCCTTGGAATGAGAGCCTCGGCAATGTGGAGTGCACTGGGGAAAATCAAATGTTTCCTCTAGAGCAAGTGGAAAAGCCCAGGGTGGTTTATGGTACTGCCTCAATAGTTCTCCGTGGAAATCCTATTTTTCTAACTGGGAACAACTTGGGAAATAAGCTTGACCAGAGGAAAAATAAAAACGGGTCAGCCAAGATGGTTTTAAGGTATTTGAAGATCTTATTTCCTTATCCCAATCTCTTACTCGTCACACTCTAAGTATATCTATTTGATCTTTAATTGCACACACTTTACAATATTGAGACAGGGTAAAGAAAGTGACAAGTAATGAATATTTTAAATATACATTAAAAAACACTTTTCTACATAATGCATCATTTACCCAGTGGACAAAAGGTACACCGCGTGAATTAACTCTAAATAATTGGCATGGACTGGCTAGTAGCTAGGAAGTGGGCTTTTCAAGAGAGCATTCTGAAGGTTGAGAGGGTTTAAAAAAAAAAAACCATTGATCGTAGATAATGAAAAGTTGAGGTTTGCCCTCTTCAGTCTACTCTTCCAAATAGTTGTATGAAAAAAAAGTTGTTTATCCCACACTCCTACCTTGCCCCCTGCTGAAATAGAAACGGATTGATTTATATCCCACTCCTGAATACATGTAAAATTTGTACAAAAATATCTTCTATGAAAATGATTTGTAATCTGTAGACTTAATACCTGGGAGATGTCTTGAGATGTAAAATCCCATCCTTTGGGTTGTGGGTTTTTTGTTTTCTCCAAA
>CAUYQG010130113.1:0-11081 GCA_963574415.1 Tarsius wallacei
ACTACCACGCCTGGCTGATTTTTTGATTTTTATTGTAGAGATGAGGTCTCGCCAAGTTGCCCAGGTGGGTCTCGAACCCGCAGGCTCAGGCAATCCACTCACCTCGGCCTCCCAAAGCGCGGGATTACAGGCTGAGCCACCAAGCCCGGCCACATGGACTTTAATTAATAATGATATATCAATATTGGTTCATCAATTGTAACAAATGTACTACACTAAAGCAAGATGTTAATAATAAGAAGGACTGTGGGGAGAGGTGGAATAAAAGGAAATACATAGCAAACTCTGTGCTGTCTGTACAGTTTTTCTGTAAACATAAAACTTCCCTTAACATAGTCTGTTAAAAATGTAATACAAGAATTAGACTTTGCACAATTGTGAGAGGAGTTGAAGAAGTAATGACCTAAAAAAGAGAGGCGAAGATCAAGGTCACTAACCAGCACTGATGAGAGTGAATACATCAGAGCTTACAGGAACTCTAGGATGTAGGCATGTCTAGCTGCTGGTTGTGGACAAATGGGGAGGAAGTGGAGGTTAATATAGTTCATGGAAGGTGGCTAAACTGTTTGTGGTTTCCACCTTTGTCGATTTGCCCCAAAGCATGTGGTGTTGGGACTAAGGCCAGTATTGGTAAGCAAGACTGACTTTCAGGAAGAAGAGCTGGATTAAGAGCAGGAAAAATGGGGACAAATTGAAATCCCTTTTAAGAGTCTGTTATCTGAACCTTAATCTCTAACCAATGACAACTTTCAAAGGGTAATATTTATGCTTCACTTTCACCTCTCAAATCTTGTACAATTTTACTTTGGACTGACTCTAATTTAGAAGCAGACATACATGGAAGAGGATTCTGGGACACATAGTTCCCAGTGAAATCAATCTAGCTCAGTAATTCAATGTAACATTTAAAAGCAATTCAATGCAAGGGAGGGACATCAGCAAGATGGTACACTAGGGGGTCCCAACTTGTATACCTCACAAAAACAATAATTTGGCAACTATTTATGGGTGAAAATAGATTTGGGAGAGCTCCAGATTATAGTTAAGAAAATGCACAAGGCCGGGCACGGTGACTCATGCCTATAATCCCAGCACTCTGAGAGGCCAAGGTGAGAGGACTGCCTGAGCCCAAGGGTTCGAGACCAACCTAGGCAACTTGGTGAGATCTCACCTCTACAATAAATTAAAAAATTAGCCAGTCACAGTGGTGCATGCCTGTTGTTCCAGCTACTTGGAAGACTTAGGCGGAAGGATCTCCTGAGCCCAGCAGGTCAAGGCTGCGGTGGCTGTGAGGGTACCACTGCACTCTAGCTTGAGCGACAGAGTGAGACTCCAACTCAAAAAAGAAAAGAAAAGAAAATGCACTAAGCCAGTGGAGCACAACAACAGAGGATGGGCATACAGAAAAGTGAAAAATCATTTTATCTTCACCACCCTATTTTCTAGGCTGGTTATAGCTCACACCCAAGAAGAACTCCTTTAGCCACAACTTCCCCCTTTGAGGGAAAAGGAGAGAAGGAAAATCCCAGCAGCCTTCATCACTGACGACTCCAGTGGCCCTCAATGCTGTTGAGGACCCTCATAGTCTTTACAGACATGAACTTCAGCTGACAGAGCAACACAGAGCCTGTGTCATGCCACCATGAGTGCACGTGTGCCCTGGACCTGACACTGCTGTGCACACACCCACACCCAAAAAACTAGTACTGCCATCTATGCACCACAACCAGTGCTATCCAGAGCCCACAATTCTATGTCTCCCTTAAGCCACCTCATTCTCTCCCTCCCAGCCCTTATTTCACCGTGCCTGAGCACACCCACCAAACCCAGTTCTGTTGTGCCCCTTAACTCAGTACTGCCATGCCCCCAACAAAACTGGTGCTACCATGTACCTCCAAACCTGGTACCATAATGCGCCTGCAGTATGAGAAACCCCATGTGTCCTCAGAGCCATCACTCTACATGTCCTCAGAACTTGGATCAACCATGCACCTCACTGAGCCAGTGTCTTCATACTCAAAGTGAGTGTGACTTTCCCAGCAGAAACCAATTCATTAATTCTAAAAGAGGTGACTAATTCTTTAAATGAGCAGATACCAATACAAGACTACAATAAACACAAAAAATCAGGGAAATGTTTCACCACCAAAGGAGCACATAAATTTCCAGTAACTGACCCCCAAATATGGAGAGAGCTATGAATTGCCTAACAAAGAATTAAATAAGTTTTTTCAAAAGCTGAGTGAGAAATAAAAGAACACAGCCAACTCAACAAAATCAAAAAAAGCAATAGGTGAACAAACCAATAAGTTCAAGAAGAGATCAAAATCATAAAAACAGAAATTTTGGAGCTGAAGAATACAATGAATAAAATGAAAAACAATAGAGAGCTTCAAAAGCAGACTATATCAAGCAGAATGAATCAATGAACTAGAAGATGGATCACTTGAAATTATCCAGTCAGCAGAACAAAGAGAAAAAAAAGAATGAAAAAGAATGGGAAAAGTCTACAGGATTTAAAGAACACCATCATGTTAACCAATAAATACATTATTAGAGTCACAGAAAGAGAAGGAAATGAGAAAAAAAGCAAAAAAAAATTTTAAAGAAATGACTGAAAAATTCCCAAAATCTAATGAAGAAAGTAGATATCTGGATTCAAAAAGTCCAAGGAACCCCAATAGGGTGAACATAAAAGAGGTCTACACCAAGACACATTATAATTAAATTGTCAAAAGTCAAAGACAAAATAAAGAATTTTGAAAGCGGCAAGAGAAAAGCAGCTTGTCACAGGTAACGAAACCTCAATAAGACTCAGCATACTTCTCAGCAGAAACCTTGTTGTTAATTCAAATTAAATGAAGATAAAGCCAGACGTACTCCTGAGCAGGCAAAGCTAGTTAGACCTCATAAGTAGTGTTAACCTTACTTGATTTACAAACATCATCAAAATTTAACTTGAGCTATTTATTATAAATCATTATATGAAAGAAAAACAGAACTTAAGTTCAATGAATCAGAAGCAGTCAACAAGCTTATAATTGCATAAATAGAGAGTTTCTAACAGGACAGATCAAATAAGGCAACTATATAATTGTAACTAATTAACTATTTTATTTGCTTCACTTCTGTGTTCATCCCATAGAAGCCTTCCTCTTTTGTTCCCTTAGTCAAGTTCCCAAACAACTTCTGGTTTGGAGATGCCCAATTCATGAATAGTTGCTTATTCAAATAAACACTTTAAAATTTTACTGAGTCTCAGTTTGCTTTTTTTTAACACTTATCAGCGTGGAGAGAGTGGAATGAGATACTCAAAGTACTGAAAGAAAGAAAAAACCCCAACCAAGATAATTATATCCAGCAAAATTAACCCTTAAAAATGAAGGAGAGAAGCTGGGCTCGGTGGCTCAGCCTGTAATCCCGTGCCTTGGGAGGCTGAGGTGAGTGGATTGCCTGAGCCCGCGGGTTCGAGACCCGCCTGGGAAACTTGGCGAGACCTCGTCTCTACAATAATTCAAAAAAAATTAGCCAGGCATGGTAGCGCGCGCCTGTAGTTCCAGCTACTTGGAAGGCTGAGGAGGAAGGATCGCCGGAGCCCAGCAGATCGAGGCTGCGGTGGCCGGGAGCGGCCACTGCACTCCAGTCTGGGTGACAGAGTGAGACTCCAACTCAAAAAAAAAATGAAGGAGAGAGAAAGTCTTTCCCAAAAAATTAACAGCTGAGGGAGTTATCACCACCAGACCTACCTTACAGGAAATGCTTAAATGAGTTCCTCAAATTGAAATGAGAACATGCAAAATAGCAATGTGAAAGCATGTAAAAACATAAATGTCACTAGTAAAGGTAAATATATAGAACAACACAGAATAATATGACATTCTGAGACATAAAATACTTTTAATTCTAGTATAAAAGTTAAAAGACAAAAATTGTCAGTGAATATACAATATTTTAGAAATAAACGCAGACCAAAAAAACACACTCTGTGGTGGTGGTAGTAAAAGGGTAGAGTTTTTGTGTAGAATTGAAGTTAAGTTATTGTCAAATTTAAATAAATGGTTATAGCTACAGGATATTCTATGAAAACCTAAAGGTAACATCCCCACAAAAACCCCATAATAGATACAGAAAAGATTAAGAAAAAAATAATAAAAACATTACAAAAAAATCATAAAATAACAACAGAATGCAGAAGAGGGGCCAGGTGCAGTGTGGCTTAGCCTATAAAATCCCAGCACTTGGAGAGGCCGAGGTGAGACGATTGCCTGAGCCCACGAGATCAAGACCAGTCTGGACAACTTGGCAAGACCTCGTCTCTACAATAAATCAAAAAATAAGCTGAGCATGGTAACACGCTCCTGTAGTTCCAGCTACTTGGAAGGCTGAGGCAGAAGGATTGCCTGAGTCCAGCAGGTTGAGGTTGCAGCAGCCGTGAGCGTGCCACTGCACTCCAGCCTGGGCGACAGAGTGAGACTCCAACTCAAAAACAAAACAAAACAAAAAGCTGAAGAGAAGAACAACTGCAAAATAGGCAGAAAAGAACAAAATGGCAGTATTAAGTTTTTACCTATCAATAATTTATTTAAATGTAAATGGACTAAATGCCCCAATCAAAAGACACACAGTGGCTGAATGGATTTAAAACAACAACAATATCCAGCAATATACTGTCTACAAAAGTCTCACTTTAGATTTAAGGACACACATAGTGAAGGAATGGAAAAAGATATCCCATTGAAATGGTAACCAAAAGAGCAGGAGTAGCTATACTTATACCAGACAAAATAGACTTTTAAACCAAAAAATGTCAAAGAAACAGTTTATTATATAATGATAAAAAGGTCAACACAACAGGAAGATATGACAATTATAAATATACATGCATTAAACATCAAAGCCCTAAACATACAGAGCAAATACTGACAAATCTGAAGGAGACAGTAACAGCAATACAATAATAGCAGGGGACTTCAATACCCCACTTTTAATGATGGATAGAACATCCACACAGGAAAAACCAACAAAGAAACAACTTTATGTTTTTCTGGAACAACAGTATAAACCAAATAAACCTAACAGACATATACAGAACATTCTACCAAACAATAGAATATACATTCTTCTCAAGTACACACAGAAGATTCTCCAGGCAAGATTATACATTAGGTCATAAAACAAGACTTCATAAATTTAGGAAGGTTGAAATCATTCCATGTATCTTTTTTTAACCACAAACGAATGAAACAAAAATTCAATAATAGTTCTTTTTTTTTTGAGTTGGAGTTTCATTCTGTTGCCCAGGCTGGAGTGCAGTGACACACTCACAACCACTGTAGCCTCGACCTACTGGGCTCAGGCGATCCTTCCACCTCAGCCTTCCAAGTAGCTGAAACTACAGGCACATGCTACTACTCCCAGGTTATTTTTTGATTGATTGCAGAGACATGGTCTCACCAAGTTGCCCAGGCTGGTCTCAAACCCCTGAGCTCAGGCAATCCTCTTGCCTTGGCCTCCCAAAGTGCTGGGGTTAAAGGCTTGAGCCACCATGCTTGGTCAATAAAATAGTTCTTCTAAAACTGGAAAGGGGGCAACCCCTTCGGGTCCCCTCCCAATGTGGGAGATTTTCTGTCCTCTCAGTAAATTCTGCTTTAAAAAAATAAAAATGGAAAGGAAAATACATGAAAACCAAATAACACATTCTAGTGCAATCATTGAGTCAAAGTATAAATCAAATGGGAATTTTTTTTTTAAAAAATCTCCAGAAGTACCTGCTCCAGCATGATCTCATCCTAAATAATTCACAAAACCACAACATACCAAAATTGATGAGACTCAGCAAAAGCAATGCTAAGGGAGAAGTTTATAGTGATAAACATGTTCATTAAAAAGAAGAAGAAAAGAAAAGAAAAGCCTTGGAGGGATAGCTAAGTGGGAGGTGTTAGTCCTGCCAGGAGACACCCAGTTAAACCTGCATGAGGTCATATATGCTCCTACACTTCCACAATGGCTGGTAGGTAGATCAGGCCATCCTTTTGGAAGAAGACCAAGTCAATGTCATTTAGTTTGGACATGATTGGGACCCTACTTGAATGAAAATGGACAAGTTTCTAAATAGTATAGCTGAAAAGATTAAACATTTTGCAGTTATTTATCTTATGGATATTACAGAAGTATCTGACTTCAACAAACTGTATGAATTATACAATCCATGTACTGTCATGTTTTTCTTCAGGAACAAACACATCATGATTGACTTGGGGAATGGCAACAACAATAAGATTAACTGGGATATGAAGGACAAGCAGGAGACAGTCATCATCATAGAGACTGTGTACCACAGGACCCAAAAAGGCTACAGCCTGGTCATGTCACCCAGGGACTACTCCACCAAGAACAGATACTGAGGTGCGTGTCCTCAGCCTTGGATAGGTGTTGTGGAACTGTTTTCATGTGAAAATATTTTAAGATATTTAAAGTTTTGGGGAAAGTACATGAAGCTCGAGGGCTGGAAGATCTCTGAGAAACTGATTACACATCCTTAACTAGTTGAAATAAATAGACACGTGGTGAGAAGAACGTATAGATTGCTTATTTTGATAGGCAAAATTAATTCTTATCTTTACTCCTGGAGTGAAATTAAGTTGTTCATACTATGAGGCTGTTAATATTTTGCATACTTGATTAGTTTGCTAGGACTGCTATAACAAAAACCACAAACTGGGTGGCTTTAACAACAGAAATTTATTCTCTCACAGGTCTGGAGACTGAAGTTCAAGATCAAAATGTGGGCAGGGCCAGTTCCCACTGAGGCTGTGAAGGAACATCTGTTCCGGGCCTCTCCCCAGTTTCTGGTGGTTGCTGGAAATCTTCGGCTTTCCTTGGCTTGTAGATGCTTCATCCTGATCTCTGTCACCTTCACATGACTTTCTCCCGGTATGGGTGCCTGTCTCCAAATTTCTTCTTTTTGTAAGAACACCATGTTGGATTAGTACCCACCCTGCTCCAGCATGATCTCATCTTATCTAAATACTCTGCAACAACCCTATGTCCAAAAAGGTCACAGTTTGAGGTACTGGGGGTTAGAATTTCAATATATACATTTTGGCGTGACACAATTTAATCTATTACAGAATCCAAAGTCTTAATCTTATTCTGGTTATAAAAACAGTATAATAAATATTGTTTAGAGCTTTAAAAAAAAGAAAGAACGATCTCAGATAGCTTAACTTTATACCTCGAGAAACTAGAAAAAGAAGAATAAACTAAGCCCAAACTTAGCAGAAGAAAGGAAACAAAAATCAGAGCAGAAGTAAATCAAATAGAAAATGGGGGGAAAATAGATAAAAGGAACCAACAAAACTAAGACTTGGTTTTTTGAAAAGATAAAATTAACAAAGCCTTAGCTAGACTAAGAAAAATGGAGATAAGACTCAACTAAGTAAAATGAGACATGAAAGCAGACATTACAATGGATGCCTTAGAAATAAAAGGCTCATAAAGGACTAGTATAAACAACTATACTCTAAAAAATTGGATAATCTAGCAGAAATTGATGAATTCCTAGAAACATACCAAACATGAATCAAGAAGAAATAGGGAATGGGCACAGTGTCATACACCTATAATCACAGCACTTTGAGAGGCCAAGGCAGGAGGATCACTTGAGACTTGGCAACATAAGTGAGACCTCATCTCCACACACACACAAAATTTTTAATTAGTTGGGTGTGGTGGCATGCACCTGTAGTCCCAGCTATTTGGGAGGCTGAGATGAGAGAATCACTTGAGTCCGGGAGCCTGGACTACAAAGTGAAACCCTGTCTCAAAAAAAAAAAAGAAAGGAAAAGAAAAAGAAAGAAATAGAGAACCATAACAGACCAATAACAAGAAAAGAGATTGAATCCATACTCAAAATTCTCCCAAACAAACAAAAGCCACAGAACCAGATGTCTTCATGGGTAAATTTTCTACCAAGCATTCAAAGAAAAATTATTACCAATCTGTATTTATTTTCCAAGAAACAGAAGAGGAAACACTTCCAAACATTTCACAAGGCTAGCACCACCTTGATACCAAAGCCAAAGACATCACCAAGAAAAGAAAGCTATAGGCCAATATCCCTCATGAACATAAATGCAAAAATCCTCAATAAAATATCAGCAAACTGAATTCAACAACACATTAAAAGAATCATTCACCTTGATCAAGTGGGATTTATCTCTGGCATTCAAGGATGGTACAACATACACAAATAAATGTGATACACCACATTAACAGAAGGAAGGATTTTTAAGAACACATAATCATCTCAATAGATTCAGAAAAAGCATTTGAAAAAATTCGACATCCACTCATGATAAAACTCGCAACAATACAAACATAAAAGAAATTTATCCCAGCACAGTAAAGAGCATATGTGAAAAGCACACAACTAACATTATAATCTGTTGGGGTGGGGGGGGACTGAAAGTTTTCTGATATAATTTGAATATTTGTCCCCTCCAAATGTCGTGTTGAAATTGGATCCCTAATGTTGGAGGTGGGGCCTGGTGGAGGTGTTTGGGTCATGAGGGCCAATCACTCATGAATGACTTGGTTCTCTCCTTGTCGTAGGTAATGAGTGACTTCTCACTCTATTAGTTCCAATGGGAGCTGATTTTTAAAAGTTTCTGGCATCACCCTCCTCTCTATCTTGCTCTTTCTCTCACCATGTAACTTGCCTGCTACCCCTTCACCTTCTGCCATTATTGGAAGTTTCCTGAGGTCCTCATCTGAGGACCTCAAATACACCTCTTTTATACGTTACCCAGCCTCAGGGATTCCTTTATAGCAATGCAAAATGGACTGAGATTCAGGACAAGGCAAAGATGTTCATTCTTATCATTTCTATTCAACATAATTTATAAATCTTAGCCACAACAATTAGAAAAGAAAAAAAAAAAATAAAAGGCACCCAGACTGGATAGGAAGAAGTAAAATTATCTTTGCCTGCAGATGGCATTATTGGACATGTAGAAAATCCTAAAGACTCAACAACAATGAAAGCAACAATGAAAAACTGTTAGAACTAATAAAAAACATTCAGTAAAGTTGCAGGTTACAAAAATCAACATATAAAAACAAGTAGCATTTCCTTTAGTTGTTGTAAAAATGGAATCTTGCTATGTTGCACAGGCTGATCTAGGAGTTCTGAGCTCCCAGCCTGAGGAGATCCTCCCACCTTAGCCTCCCTATGTTCTGGGATTACAAGCATGAGCCACCACACCCAACTGTAGTATTTCTATATACTAACACCAAACTAAACCAGAAAAAGTAATCAAGGAAACAATCACATTTATAATAGCATTTTTAAAAAATGCTTAGGAATAAGCTTGACTAAAGAGGTGGAAAATGTATATACTGAAAGCCATAAAACATCAATGAGTGATATTAAACAAGACACAGATAAATAGAAAGACATCCTATATTCACAGATTGGAAGAATTAATGTTAAAATGCTCTTACTACACAAAACAATCTACAGATTCAGTGCAATCTCTAAGAAAACACCAATGGCATTGTTTACAGAAATAGAAAAACAATCCTTACATTCACACAAAACCCCCCAAAAGCCAAAGCAATCTTAAGCAAGAAGAATAAGTCGGGCACGGTGGCTCAAGCCTGTAATCCCAGCACTTTGGGAGGCCAAGGCAAGAGGATTGCCTGAGTCTGTAGGTTTAAGACCAGCCTGGGCAACACGGTGAGACCCCGTCTCCACAATAAATAAAAAAATTAGCCGGGCATGATAGCGCACCTGTATTTCTGGCTACTTGGAAGGCTTGAGGTGGAAGGATCGCCTGAGCCCAACAGGTCAACGCTAGGGTGGCTGTGAGAGTGCCACTGCACTCTAGCCTGGGCAACGGAGTGAGACTCTAACTCAAAAAAAAAAAGAAGAAGAAAGCTGGAGGCATAAAACTTCCTGGCTTTAAACTAAACTACAAAACTATAGTAATCAAAACAGCATAGTATTAGCATAAATACAGACCAACAGAACAGAAAAAAGAGCTCAGAAATAAATCTACACATTTATGGTCAATTGATTTTTGACAAAGATGCCAGGAACACACAATGAGAATGCTTAGTCTCTTCAATGAATGGTGTTGGGAAAATTGGGTGTCAATATGCAGAAGAATGAAATTGGACACTTGTGTTACACCATACACAAAAATTAACTCAAATGGATTAAACACTTAAACACAAGACCTGTATCTGTAAAACAACTAGAAGAAAACCTGGGAAAAAGTTTCTTGACATTGGTCTGGGCAATGATATTTTTTTAATATGATAACAAAAGTTCAAGCAACAAGAGCAAAAACAAACACATGGGATTGCATCAAACTAAAAAGCTTCTGCACAGTAAGCAAAACATCGACAGTGAAGAGACAACCTATGAATAGAAGAAAATGTTTGAAAACTATATCTGACAAATGAGTTAATATCCAAAATATGTAATAAACTCATACAATTAAAAAAAACCATAAATGGCCTGATTTTAAAATGGACAAAGGACATAGATATTTTTCAAATGAAGACATACAAATGGTCAACAGGTATATGAAAAGGTGCTCAACATCATTAATCATCAGGGAATTGCAAGTGAAAACCACAATGAGTTCTCACCTCACATCTGTTAGAATAGCTATTTTCTTTCTTTCTTTTTTTTTTTTTTTGAGTTGGAGTCTCACTCTGTCACCCAGGCTGGAGTGCAGTGGCACACTCATGGCTGCCGCAGCCTTGACCTGCTGGGCTTAGGCGATCCTTCTGCCTCAGCCTTCCAAGTAGCTGGAATTACAGGCGTGAGCAACCACACCTGGATAATTTTTTTTATTTATTATAGAGACAAGGTCTCACCATGTTGCCCAGGCTGGTCTCGAACTTCTGGGCTTAGGCAACCCTCTCACCTCCACCTCCCAAAGTGTTGGGATTATAGGCATGAGCCATCACACCCAGTTTAGAATGGCTATTTTCAAAAAGACAAAAGAGAGCAAGTGTTAGCAAGGATGTGGAGAAGAGAACCTTTGTACACTGTTGGTAAGAATGTA
>CAUYQG010130120.1:0-10861 GCA_963574415.1 Tarsius wallacei
CCTCGACCTGCTGGGCTCTGGCGATTCTTCCGCCTCAGCCTTCCGAGTAGCCGGAACTACAGGCACGCGCTACCATGCCCGGCTGATTTTTTGATTTATTGTAGAGATGAGGTCTCACTTGCCCAGGCGGGTCTCAAACCCACAGGCTCAGGCAATCCACTCACCTCAGCCTCCCAAAGGCGTGGGATTACAGGCTGAGCCACCGAGCCCGGCTGGTTATCAGAATTTTTATTTTACTGTTTCTTTTTTCTTTTTTATTGTACGGTTCTATTAATTGAAATGTTCAGAATGAGCAAGTCTGTGGAGATAGAAGGGAGATTAGTCATTGCCAGTGGCTGAGGGACTAGGGCAGTTGAGAAGTGACTGTTAATGGGTTTAGGATTTTTTTTGAGAAATGATGAAAATGTTATGGAATTTGATAATGGTGATGGTTGAAAACTTGTGCATACACTAAAAGCCACTTAATTATTTTTTACTTTATTTTATTATAAAGATGTGGGGTACAAGTCAGTATTAGGTATATAAGTAGTCTGCATGCAGGTGAAGTTTGGGCCTCAAACTGGTCCTTCTTTTCCCTGGGTTATGATTAGGTATCCTTAGTGATGCTGTGTGCCCACCCACCTCCTCTGGCAGTGTCCTGCTACTGCCAGTCCCTCTCTTGCAGTATTGTGATAAATGTTTAGGATCCACTTACAAGTAATAACATGAGGTATTCAGTTCTTTGTTTCTGTGATAGATCACTGATTTAGAGTCCATCATACTTTTTTCTTTTTAATGTGATAACAAGGAATTGTTAGATTACATAATTCTTTTGGGAAGGACTACTCTAGATGATCTCAATTGGACTTAATACAGTGGAATTTAAAAGTAAGAGGCTTATTTGAGGTAAAATCAGTAGGAAATATTTACTTTTAACCAATAGAATTCAAATTCAAATGGAATTGTGTTTTATTTTTCTGTAACAGAGACTTGTTATTTTATGGATTTAAATTCAACAGATAAATTGCTTTAAAGCAATCAGACCCCTGAATATAGAGTCAGGAGGAATATTGAAACATTTATTGATAATCGAGACATAACTGTGACCTAGGATATCCTTGTCTCTTAGGAAAAACTTTGTGGTTGCATTTAAGAAAGAATGAAAATTCATGGTTTGTGAGAGAATATCTAGTTTAGGATTTAGAGATGCACTGTGTCTCTTTGTTTACCTAAATTCTTACTTCACAGCAGGTGGGCAAGGGCAGTAGTCAAAGTTTATTTTTATGTATTATTGCTCTTTGCTTTTCTTGTTTTTTTATTGTGGTAAAATACATGTAAAATGTACCACATTAACAAATTTTAGAGGTGTATAGTTCAGTGGCATTAAGTACATTTACACTGTTGTCCAATCATCCCATCATCCATTTTCGGAACTTTTTCATGATGTTTTTTTTTTAAATTTTTTTTTGAATCAGCCTTCTCATGTTTGAAAATAAAACAATTGGGAAAGTGTTTTATCCTGTGCTCATTTTTATGTATTAATTGTTTCAACTGGTTTAATATTTTTAAGAATTTTTCTGTAATCTATCATTTTCATGGCCTTTTCTGGTTCCTGTAAAAGTCATTTTCAGAGATTGTGCGTTTGAGGCCTCCCTTTCCCTTGTCCACTATTTTTCCCAAAGGGTTATTTTTGTCAGTTGCTTCTGTTGTTACGACACCCCAACCTGAGTACTTATCTTCAGAGAATCTGTTAGACTTGATGTTTTGTCCTGAATCTATTTAAGATGATTGCGATTCAAGTTTCCTTTTCAGATCTCAGTCCAGGTGGATCTCAGGTTGATCACCCAACTTTAACTTTATTCCAGGTGTCTTATAGACTGCTATCTGTTTTACTTTGCACACTATGGTAAATCTTTTCCTACCCTTAATGCCTACTTCTCTTATATTCTAAATTGAAAATTAACTTCTCATATGAAGTTTACTATTTTCTAGGAACCATACCTCCCAGTATGCACATATTATTTTTAATTTTGCTTCACAGTCCCCTACCCAGTTCTTTTCCTGCTCTTGCTCACTCCCCGACCCCCTAGCTTGTTCTTTTTCTGTATCTTGGTATTTCTGACTAGATGAAAAAAAAAGTGACACTGACTAGGGGAGGGAACAGTACTATAGATGCTATAATTAGCAGTGTTCTGCAGTGGAGGACTTTTAAGTTAGAAGACATTACCTCTGTTACTAACTATATCCTGAGTAAGTCTCTTGACTTTGCTCTTTAATCTGTAAGATAAATGTACCTATCCCAATATGTCACAAGTTATGATAAGAACAAAGTCAGGAAGTACATATAAAATTTATTGGAAAGAATAAAACATAGTATAAATGCAAATTAGAAATAGTAGAAAATCATCAAATTGAAAATTTAAGAAGCTGATTGCTGTGGGGTAAACAGATCAGATGAGTGTTATTTTAAAGGAGACAGCTTAGAGAGAAGGATAAGTGTTATAGGTAGAGATAGAGTATATACCACCTGGTCAAAATTCAATAATGAGTGTATAGTACAGGGATAACTGTGGTGATACTTCAATGTAGATATAAATTTTCGTTTTGTGTGAAATAACGTGTAAATTTTAGCCTGGTATGACCTACAAATTGATAGCATTAAACTACTATCCCTTGGCATAAAACAACCATTTATTACATTCACAGACTATGTCAGGAATTCAGAAGGGGTGCAGTAGGAATATCTTGTCTCTTCCTTGATATGTAGTCCTCAGCTAAAATACTGGAAGCATGTGGGCTGGAATCACTTGAAGGTTCGTTCGTTTACATTTCTGGCTATTGAAGCTTGCATTCAGAAAAGTAACTTCCATCCCTTGATTACTGTATTCCCAATAGGTAACTAAATTTGTTAGTTTTGGGATTATCTTGCAGCTTTAGCATATGTTTATATATGCACACACATTAGTGTTTGTGTGTGTGTATGTGTGTGTGTGTAGTTATCTCTCTTCTTTTTTTTAGATAGAAGGTAACATACTGTATACACTTTTCTTCAACCTGCTTTTTTTTTTTTTTTAACTGAACACTATATCCAGATCATTCCATAGCAACATTTGTAGATATGTCTTATGTCTTTGGACAGTTACATAGTATTTCATTGTGTGAATGTGCCCTACATTATTCAACTGCTCTTCTATTGGTGGAGATTTATTTCCGTCTTGCTACTACAGGTAGAGCTGCAATGAATGACTTTGTGCACTTGTTATTTTGTATTTTTTTAGTGTGTCTTAGGGAAAGATAAATCTCTAGTAATAGGATTGTTGTATCAAAAGGTAAATGTCTATATAATCTTGCTAAATAGTGACATTGCATTTTTGCCTGCAGTGTATGACATTGCTTATTTATTTCTCCTTTACTTTGTTAATATATGTCAAACCTGTCTTTCTACCAGTTTGATGGGAGGAAATGGTATTTCAGTATAGTTTTAATTTGTGTTTACCTAATGAATGAGGTTGGGCATCTTCATGTATTTAAGGGTGATTTTCTGTGAACTCTGTCCATATCCCCTGCACATTTTCCCTTTTTTTTTTTTGTCTTTTTCTTTTCTGTTTTTAAATTTCTATATATTAGGGATAATAACCTTTTGTTTATTATATCAAGTACATGTAATATCATTTGTCATTTTTCTTTTTTTAATAGAATTTTTAAATAACAGTTTTAGGGTCACAGCAAGGTTGAATGGTAGGTACAGAGATTTCTCATATACTCCTTTCCCCTAACATGTCCACAGCTATTACCACTATCACTATCTCCCACCAGGGTTGCATTTGTTACAGTCAGTGACCCTACAGTGACAAATCATTATCACCCACAGTCCATAGTGTATTCAGTTTATTTATCTATTCACTTACTAAAGGTCATGTTGGTCACTTCCAAGTTTTGGCCATTATGAATAAGGCTGCTGTAAACATCCATGTGTAGGTATTTGTGGGGGCATACCTTTTTCAACTACTTTGAGAAAATACCGAGGAGACGGGTGGGCTCTGGCTCAGCCTGTAATCCTAGCGCTTTGGGAGGCCGAGGTGAATGGACTGCCGAGTCCGCGGGTTTGAGACCCGCCCAAGCAACTTGGCGAGACCTTGCCTCTACAATAAATCATAAAAATCAGCCGGGCGTGGTAGTGTGCGCCTGTAGTTCCGGCTATTTGGAAAACTGAGGCGGAAGAATCGCCGGAGACCAACAGGTCGAGGCTGCGGTGACCGGGAGCGTGCCACCGCACTCCAGTCTGGGTGATGGAGTGAGACTCCAACCTCCCCCCCCCAAAAAAAAATACCAAGGAGAGTAATTGCTGGGTCATATGATAAGCATATGTTTAGTAAAACATTGCCAAACTGTTTTCCGAAGTGACAGTACCATTTTGTACTATCACCAGCAATGAATGCAAATTCTTGTTCTACATCCTTACCAGCATTTAGTGTTGTCAGTGTACTGAACTTTGGCTGTTCAAATAGGTGTGTAGTAGTATCTGGTTGTTGTTTTACTTTGCATTTCCCTAACTAGATGCAATGTTGAACATCTTTTCATATGCTTATTTGCCATCTATATATCTACTTTGGTGAAGTGTCTGTTCAGATCTTTTGCCCATTTTTTAATCAAGTTGTTTTCTTATTGTTGAGTTCTAAGAGTTCTTTGTATATTTTAGGTAACCGTCCTTTATCAGATACGTCTTTTGCACATATTTTTACCCAGTCTGTGGCTTGTCTTACTCTTTTGACAATGTCTTTTGTAGAGTGGAAACTTTTAATTTTAATGGAGTCCAGCTTATCAATTACTTTTTTTTATGGATTGTGCCTTTTATGTACCTAAAATGTCATTACCAACCCAAGTTCATGTAGATATCTTCCTATGTTTTGTTCTAGGCGTTTTATAATGTTGCATCCTACATTTGAATCCAGGAAACATTTTGAGTTAATTTTTGTGAAGGATGTGAAGTCTGTATCTAGTTTTTTTTTTTTATGTCAGTTGTTCCAACACTGTTTGTTAGAAAGATGATCCTTTTTCCATTGAATTGATTTTGCTCATTTGTTAAAGATCAGTTGACTATATTTGTGTGGGCCTATTTCTGGGCTGTTTTTTTCACTGATTTATTTGTCTGGTTTTTGTCAATATTACATTGTCTTGATTTATAGTAAGATTTGAGGTCAGATAATGTTAGTCCTCTGACTTTATTCTTCTTCTTCAATATTGTGTTGGCTATTCTGGGTATCAAAATAAACTTTAGAATCAGTTTGTCATTATTTAAAAAGTAACTTACTGAGATTTTGATGGAGATTGCATTTAATCTATTAGATCAATTTGAGGGGAACTGATACATTAATATTATGGTGTCCTTGAATCCACTAGCGTTGAATATCTCTCCTTTTATTTAGTTATTTTTTTATATCAGTTTTGTAATTTTCTTCATGTTTGTCTTGTGTATTGTTAGAGTTAGACTTATCCCAAATATTTCATTTGTTGGTGCTAATGTAAATGGTATTTTTAATTTTGGATTCCATTTATTTATTTTTGTATATAGAAAAGTGATTGCCTTTTGGTATATATAACCTTGTATACTGCAACCTTGCTATAATTGCTTATTAATTCCTGGAGGTTTTTTTTGGTAGGTTCTTCAGAATTTCAGCGTAGTCATCTGCAAACAAAGATACTTTTATTTTTTGCTTCGCAATCTGTATACTTTTGAATTCACTTTCTTTTTGCATTAGATAGAAATTCCAGTATGATGTTGAAAAGAGGGTGTGAGAGGAGACACCCTTGCCTTGTTTCTGGTGTTAACAGGAAAACTTTGTTTCTCACCTGAGGATGATGTTAGCTGTAGGTATTTTGTAGATGATCTTTGTAAAGTTGAGGAAGTTTGTTTCTATTTCTAATTTACCAAGAGATTTTATTATGAGTGAGTAGTGGATCTTACCAAATGCTTTTTCTACAAGCTTCTGACATAATCATATGCATTTTCTTTGTTAGCTTATTGATGTGGTGGTGCATTAATTGATTTTTGAATGTTGAACCAGTCTGGCATACCTGGGATAAGTACTACTTGGTTTTGGTATATCCTTTTTATACATTGTTGGATTCAATTTGCCTTTTTTTTTTTTAGTTTAACTTTATTATATATATTAAAGGTGTATAACATGATGTTTTGATATAATTTCTTTTTTTTTGTTTTTGGAATCTCACTCTGTCTCCCAAGTTGGAGTGCAGTTGAACGATCACAGCTCACTGCAGTCTCCACCTCCTGGGCTCAGGCAGTTCTTCTGCCTCAGCCTCTCTAGTAGCTGGGACTATAGGTGTGCACCACCATGCCTGGCTAATTTTTTGTAGAGACAAGATCTCACTGTATTGCCTAGGTTGGTCTGGAACTCCTGGGCTCAAGTGATCCTCCAGCCGTAGCCTCCCAGAGTGTTTGAATTACAGGCATGAGCCACCACACCTGATCTTGATGTTTTGATATAAATATACATAGTGAATTCTTTACAGCAATCAAGCAAATTTACATATCCCTCATCTCAGTTACCTTTTGATTTGCTAATATTTTTGATAAGGATTTTTGCTTTCAGTTGCTCTTGAGAGATACTAATCTTTATTTTTATTTTTATGTCTTTATCTGGTTTTGTATTAGGATAATGCTAGCCTCATAGAATAAGTTGGGAAGTAACCCATCTCTTCTGTCTCTGAAAGACATTGTAGAGAATTGATATACCTTTCTTAAAGGTTTGGTAGAATTTACCCATGAACCTATCGATCTGATGCTTTCTGTTTTGAAAGGTTATTAATTTTTTATTCAGTTTCTTTAATAAATATACCCTATTTAGATTGTCTGTTTCTACTTGTGTGTGTTTTGACAGATTGTGTCTTTCAAGGAATTAGTCCATTTCAGCTAGGTTCTCAAATTTGTGGTCATTGAGTTTGTTTGAGTATTTGTTGAATTGTTCGTATTGTTTCTTTATTATGTTTTGAATATTCAAGGGATCTCTAGTGATGTCCACTTTTCCGTTTTTTTTCTTCACCCTCCCCCTTGTTTTTGTTTTGTTTTGTTGGTTTTGGTTTTTTTTGAGATGTGTTGCCCAGACTGGAGTGCAGTGGCATGATCATGGCCCACTGCAGCCTTGAACTCCTGGGCTCAAGTGATCTTCCCAACCCAGTCTCCCTAGTTAGGACTACAGGGACACACTGCCATGGCTGGCTTAATTTTTTCATTTTTTTCAGACACAGGATCTCACTATGTTGCCCACGCTGCTTTCAAACTCCTGGACTCAGGCAGTCCTCCCTCTTAGGCCTCCCAAAGCACTGGAATGACAGGGATAAGCCACTGTACCCAACCTTTGTATCTGATTTTAGTAATTTATATCTTCTTTCATTTTTTTCTCAGCCTGGCTAGGGGCATATCAATTTTATTGATCTTTTTATAGAACCAGCTTTTGGTTTGGTAATATTTTTGTATTGAATTCCTGTTCTCAATTTTATGGACTTTTTTCATTTTAAGTTTAAAATTCCTTTTCTTTGGTTTACTTTGAGTTTAATTTGTTCTTTTTTTATTTTCTAAAGTGGAAGCTAGATTATTTGTGATCTTTCTAATATATGCATTTGCTCTTTAAGCACTGCTTTTGCTATTTCCAACAAACTTTGATAAGTTGTATTTTTATTTTATTTAGTTCAAGATATTTTAAAAATTGTTTTGAGATTTCTTTGACCCATGTGTTTATTAGAATTGCATTTATTAGAACTCCTGAGCTGTGATCCTCCTACCTCAGTCTTCGTGTACCACCAGGCCTGGCTAATGTTTTTTGTTTTTTTTTTTAATTATTTTTTTGTAGAGACAAGGTCTTGCTATGCTACCTAGGCAGGTCTTAAAGTCCTGGACTCAAGCTATCCTTCTCCTTGACCTTTCAAAGTGCTGGAATTACAGCCACTGCCTCTAGTCTCCATTTTGCTTGTTTAGGTTAGTGCTTTATTTTCAGAGAATCAGCTTTTATATTTATATATTCTTTCTTTTTTTTTTTTTTTTTAGCTTTTTTACATTTCTTTTTGGTTTACCGTATTCCTTTTCTTTGTTGAATTTGTTAAACATTTTTTGATTTTCATTTTAATTTATATTAGTATTTAATGCTGTCGCTTTTCCTCAGATAATTACTTTAGCTAAATCTCATGGATCTCATATGTCAAGCTTTCATGATTATTATTTTCAAGAAATTTTCCTCTCTAAATTTGAATTTTAACCATTATCTAGTAATTAGTTAAATGGCATGTTTTAAAATTTTCAGGTTGAAGGGCCTTTTGTTTTTTGTGTGTGTCTTTATTCTTTTGATTTTTAAAAAGTAAGTTCTTTGTTACTGTCCTTTCTTAGCTACTTTTTTGAATTTGATATGATTTTTCTTGTAACCTAAGACATGGTCAGTTTTTCTGAAATCTCAAATATATCTTTTTAAGAAAAAGAATATGTGTGTGTGTGTGTGTGTATTTTTTTTTTTTAAATCAGAGTCTCATTCTGTCACCCAAGTTAGAGTGCAGTGGCCCACTCATGGATACTGCAGCCTTGACCTGCTGGGCTCATGAGATCCTTCCACCTCAGCCTTCCAAGTAGCTGGAACTGTAGGTGCATGCCACCACACCTGGCTAATTTTTTTTTATTTATTGTAGAGACAAGGTCTCACCAAGTTGCCCAGGTTGGTCTTAAACCCCTGGGCTTAGGCAGTCCTCTTGCCTCCACCTCTCAAAGTGCTAGGATTATAGGCATGAGCCACTAAGCCCAGAAGAAGGTATATTTTCTCTCTCTCTCTCTCTTTTTTTTTTTTTGGCTTTCAAGTTTTATAAATTCATATAGAACCTGAATTCATGTAGAATTCAGGTTTATAAACTTATAAAACATCTGTTATTTAGGTCTCCTCTATTTTTAAAATCTTTTGTCTATGTGATCTACTTTGGTTTGAGAACAGTACATTAAAGCATCTTAGTAGTATGTTTCTGTCTAGTTCTCACCATCTCCTTTAGTTTTTGCTCCTTGATACTGTTATTAGGTATATAGATACATAAATATTAATAGCTATTCTCTTTTGATATTTATTTTGGTTCTCTGTTGAAGTTAGTCTTAATTAATAAACTAATAGTCTTAATTTGTTTGTTATTTGGTTATTTTTAAATGAGCTAATATAATTTTCATGACCACATCATAAAAGACAATCTCTGATTATTCTGTTTAGGTATTTTTCTTTAAATCTTATTTGGATTTTTTTAAATAGTCAAAACAGAATAAACTACAGTTCCATTAAATGTAGGACTAAATTTCTTCCCTCTTTGTGTTTCTATACTATTAATAGGATCTAAAATAGCAGATATGTGAATAATTTCAAGATGTTAGATTATATGTATTCTAAAAACTGTAGACTGATTGGATTGTTGTGCTAATGTTCAGGCCAAGAAAACAACAATGAGTCATTTTATTAGATTATTACTTAAAGTTTTTAGCTTTAGTCCAGTTGTAAAGATTTAAAGAGACTAATGTGAAAACTCATCTTTTAAAAAATAATTTTTTCAGTTTTAATAATTTCATTGCAATCTGTGCCAGTAATTAACAGAGAAGAAAAATTTGTATTAGTATTAATTTTAATTCTAGAACTACTTCAAGAAAATCCAGTAATTTGCTGATAGCGTTAAGAGTGCCATATAACTAAGTATATTTTTTAGAGCAATAGGATTTGATTCTTTAAAAATAAAAGGATTGCCTGAGCCCGCGGGTTCGAGACCCGCCTCGGCAACTTGGTGAGACCTCATCTCTACAATAAATCAAAAAAAAAAAAATCAGCCGGGCGTGGTAGCGCGCCTGTAATTACGGCTACTCAGAAGGCTGAGGCGGAAGGATCACCAGAGCCCAGCAGGTCGAGGCTGCGGTGGCCAGGAGCGGCCACTGCACTCCAGTCTGGGCCCACTCAAAAAAAATAAAAAAATAAAAAAATAAAAATAAATAAAAGGAAGAGAGAAGAAACAAAGTATTTTGTTTAAAACATTGAAACTTTTCGGCGGGGCGGCTCAGCCTGTAATCCCAGTGCTTTGGGAGGCCGAGGTGAGTGGATTGCCTGAGCCTGCGGGTTTAAGACCCACCCGGGCAACTTGGCGAGACCTCATCTCTACAATAAATCAAAAATTAGCCGGGCATGGTAGCGTGTGCCTGTAATTCTGGCTACTTCGAAGGCTGAGGCTGAAGAATTGCCTGAGCCCAGCTGGTCGAGGCTGCGGTGGCCGGAAGTATGCCACTGCACTCCAGTCTGGGCGACAGAGTGAGACTCCAACTCAAAAAAGTAAAAAATAAAACATTGAAACTTTAAAATCTTGTGATACAGTAAGTCCCCTACATATGAAAGAGTTCCATTCTGAGAGCATGTTCATAAGTCCAACAGAGTTAGCCTACATACCCAACTAACACAGTTGGCTGCATAGTACTGTATCATAATAGGTCTATAATATTTTTCACGTAAGTTATACATAAAAAACAAACATTTTAAATCTTACAATATAGTACCTTGAAAAGTACAGTAGTACAGTATAGTACAACAGCTGGCATACAGGGGCTGGCTTCCAGTGAACAGGCAAGAAGAGTTACTGACTGGAGGCGGGAATGAGGGTAGGAGATGGTAGAACTTTGAAGGAGCATCAGCAACAGGAGATGGAGGACAAGCTACGATTTCACTCATGCCTGATGCTGATGGCACAGGTACTGGTTCCTTGCTGGATTCAATTCTATCTACCCTCTTGAAAAAAACACTTCAGTGATGTCTGGGTAGTAGCTCTTTTTTTCTCATCATAACTGACATAGTAGCACTGGATTGCATTCTGA
>CAUYQG010130124.1:0-30980 GCA_963574415.1 Tarsius wallacei
CCCCACCCACCTCGTCTTGTGTTCATGTAAATGTCTTGTGATTTTATTGGGATTGTCCTTCCTCATACCTGAGCAAACACCTGGTGGGTGGGGGGGCGCCCCTCATCCACCCGGCTTTGTGCTCACGTGAAAGTCTTGTGATTTAGCCCGCGAAAATTTGGGATAAAAGGAACACGAAGACCTCCATTAAATGGCTTCTGCTCAAATCCGTTTGAACAGTGGTCCATTCTTTCTCTCTCTATATATATATATCTATCTTTTCTGCGGAATCGGCCCCTGCACTAGACAGGAGTCTAATCCCTTTATTCCCCAGGAATAATCGCCGATGCCACCACACCTTTCCAGGGACACTCTAAATCTCTCCATGGGGGCTGGTCCCCCACACTAATGGCCCATAAGCACATACTGAACATCAGGGGAATGCAAATCTAAGCCATAATGTGATATCACTTCACACCTTCTAGGATGGCTGGAATAAAATGCACAGACAGTATTGGTGAGGATGTGGAGAAATTGGGACCCTTACATTACCCATAGGATTGTAAAGTATTGTGGTCTCTTTGCAAACAGTCTGGCAGTTCCTCAAGATGTTAAACCTAGAGTTCCCATATGCAGTTCTATTTCCAGGTACGTATCTAAGAGAAAAGTGAAAGCATGATTGCAGATCCCTGTACAGGAGTGTTCATAGCAGCAGCATTCATAATAGCTAAAAAGTAGAAGCCGTGCAAGTGTCTGTCAGTGGATGAACGGATAAACAAAATATAGTGCGTCCATATAGTCGTCCATAAGAGAAATGAAGAGCTAATAGCTGTTACAGCATGGGTGAACCTTGAAAACATGCTGAATGAAGAAGCCAGACACAGTGGCCATGTATTGTATGATTCCGTTTTTATGGTATGTCCTGAACAGGCACATTTATAGACAGAGTAGATTTGTGGTTGTCGGACTGGGGGAGGGGGATTAGAGAGTGTCTGCTAATGGGAATGAGGCTTCTTTGGAGAGTAGTGTAAATATTCTGTAATTAGTAGTGGTGATGGCTATACAACTCTGGGAATATACTAAAAACTACCAAATTGTATACTTTCAGGAATGAATTATATCTAAGTAAAGCTGTTATAAAACAAGTGTCCCATTGTTCTGTTTTCAGTAAGCTTTTGTTGAGAGGTGGTAGCAGGATTAAGAAAAGTCTTCAGAAGTCTGAATTTAATGAACTAAATTTGAAAAATAGTTGGAAAGCATGAATTCTTCTAGGCAATTTTTAAGAATTAAGATCAAACAAGATAATACTGAACTGGGTGCTATGTTCGGGAGATTACGACACATTTTAAAACAATAGATTCTTCTAAAGGCGCATCTAACCTGAGGGAGAGGATGTAATCATAAGAAGCAAACTTTAAAACAGGAGGGAGACTATGATTCAGAGCCATACCAGTAGGACAGAAAATAAATAAGGATTGGGAGAAGGAGACATCCCTGTGGGCCAGAGAAAGCCAAGGATAGAAATTGGCTCAGCTTTGGATTGTGGCCAGCACCTTCCAGGTAAGGAAATGGCATCAGAAGTCTGGAGCCATCAGCCAGACAGACTCAGAAGGGAAGTGATTCAGAATGTATTTATGAGCCTAAAGAGATCATCAGAACCATGTGTTAAGATGTTTGATGTGACTGTGGAGTTTGGAATGCACATTAGAATAAGACAGGCCTGGGGCAGGGAGACTTGGGCTCTTTGTTCTTAGGCATTGCTAGATGTAGAGCTGGACATGGTAAGTGGTAAAGGGGATGGAAAAGAGGAAGAGGGATTTGAGGACTGTCCATTGGCAAGGCTTAGCACCTGTACCATTGTTCCTTCAGTATCCTATCATGCCATAGCCACAGACTGAGATTTTAAAATTGGGGTGATTGTAAGGTGAGTGGTGTTGAGAGAGGAGAAAGCTAGAAAAAAGCTAGGCAGACAGGCTGGGTCCCTGGTAACAAAGTAGCAAACTTCTTGCAGGCCTTGCATCTATAAACAAGCTCCCTCCTAGCCTGGAGGTCTTAGTTGGGATTGGAATACTAACCAATCTGCTAAGTGCTGGCCAGTCAGCTCACTGTTAGGTCCCTACCTCCAGCCAACTGGTTCTTAGTGCTGACCAATCAGCACAGCTAATGGTAGCCAGCCAGCTGGGTCCTAGGGCTATATAAGCACCAGGTTTCAGCTCCAAATTGGCAACCGCCTTGGGTCTCCTCCTACTGTGGGAGATTTTGTCCTCTCAAAAAATCCTGCTTTCCCACCTTCTGGCCATCCGTGTCCCTCATTCCTCCTGGGTGCAAGACAAGATCCCAGATCTGAAGAGCTATGCATTCCAGAGGCTGGCTTGCCAACCAACAGAACTGACTGAACCAGGAGAACGAACTGCCAACAGAAGGCCAGACTCCGAAGCTGAGACACTTCTGGAGTGTAGCTTGCCAGCCCACCGAATCAGCAACACTCTCAGGGCTTGGCTTGCCAGGCCCATTAGAGCCAACACTCCTGTGACTGGACTTGCCAGCCCATTAGAGCTGACAACTCTTTCGGGTCAGGCTTGCTGACCTATGCAACTGACTCTCTCGGAGCCCAGGATGAGCAGAGAAAAATCAGTGTTTGAGGTGAAGAATAGGTTAAATGTGGAATCTAAGATGTCTGTATAAATGAGAGTGCTTCCTTTGGTAATTGCTTCAGAGCTTTGTGATAATCAGATTCCTGATGGACTCTGGTGTGTTTTTCTCATTTAACCTTGACTGTAATGCTTACTGTAGAATCTCTTATGCTGGTCCCATTAGGCAGCTCAGCAAATCATTGAACTTCAGGAGGCTGCTCAGATCAATGCAGGTTTACAACCAACCAACCTAGGAAGGAACAACAGCCTACACGACATGAAGACAGTGGTGAAGACCTGGAGGAACCGGCTGCCCATCGTGTCCGACGATTTGTCCCACTGGAGCAGCATCTTCATGTGGAGGCAGCATCATTACCAGGGTAAACCGACCTGGTCCGGCATGCATTCATCATGTAATTTTCCAGACGCCCCACTGTTCTAGTTTCATGTCTGTTTTGTTTTGTTTTTTTCTTTTCCCATGTTTTCTATTTTGGGGTGGATATGATAGGTTGGGATGGTAATGGCAAGGGGAAAGGTGAAAGTGGTAGAGAATGGGAAGTTGTTTCTCTCCTACCTGCTACATTTTCAAAATTAGGACAGAATTGCTGCTAGGCACTGTCTGTGGCATCAGGGCACAGGCAGTGGGATTTGTACTCTGAACTGTGGTGCTCTTTACTTTGAAGCTTCCACCCCAAGAAGAACTGTACTTAGGTGGCTCTGCATAGCTTTTTCTGATTTTCCTGGTCTCCTACTCATCCCCTAAACCTGCCAGGCACCCCAGTGTCTAGAACAGCCTTTGTGATTGCATGATTTAGTTAGCCAAGATGGTAATGCTCTACTCAAGAGTTAGTGTCTTTTATAATTTACTTGTGACATAAAGAGACACGGGAAAATAATGTGGGTTTATCACAGAGCTTCTTGTTTTCATGAGCCATGTGTGTGTGTTTTTCATTTTTTACCTAAGCCTTAATATGGAGCACTTGGGAAAGTGTTCATTGTGGACTGACAGTTCATTTCTTTGCCCTTTAGCTATTGTAACTGCATATGAAAATAGTTCTCAGCATGATCCAAGTTCAAATAATGCTATGCTTGGGGTTCATGCATCAGCATCAGCAATCATCCAATATGGAAAAATTGCCCGAAAACAAGGACTAGTCAATGTAGCTCTGGATATATTAAGTCGTATTCATACGATTCCAACTGTTCCTATCGTGGATTGCTTCCAGAAGATTCGACAGCAAGTTAAATGCTACCTCCAGCTGGCGGGAGTCATGGGGAAAAATGAGTGCATGCAGGTAGGATGCCAACAGGACACCGTCCCTACCCCACAACGGGAGTCAATAAAGAAAGATGTCCATGTGTATACTCCTGGTTCAAATGTTAAAGAAGGAGGATTATAAACTTTCTACAGGGCCAGGCACAGAGGCTTCTAGCACTTTGAGAAGCCAAGGCAGAAGGATCACTTGAAGCTAGGAGTTCAAGACCAGCCTGGGCAACGTAGCAAGACCCTGTCTCTACAAAATAAATAAATTAGCCAGGTGTGGTGGTGTGCACCTGTAGTCCCATTTACTTGGGAAACTGAGGCAGATGGATGGCTTGAGCCCAGTAGTTTGAGCTGTGGTGAGCCTTGATCACACCATTACACTTCAACTTGGGTGATAGAAGGAGACCTAGTCTCTAAAAAATAATAATAATAATAATTTTTTTAAAAGTTTAAAAAAAACGTTTTAAAGAAATTTCTACAAACACAGCCTTAGAAATGGGAAATAATCCTTCCAAAATGTGAAAGGGAAAGGACACCACTTGAGTATTTGAATTACATTTTATGGACAATATTCTGTCATATACTTAGTTAATGTATGTAAGGGAAGAAAAAAACTACAAAATTGTGAGGGTGAGGGCATCATCATGTTTAGAGGAGTATTAATAAAAACAATGAAACTGACTAGACCTATAAAGCTTTAGAGAAAACAATACCCTTACATATCTATAATTAAGTTTGGTATTTAGTGATTTAGTTTAATTACTGACTTCCAACCAACAAGTATTTATTGTAGACAAGTCTACTGTCAATTTAAAGTATACCTGTCAATGACCTATATATTGGACTTACTGCCTAGGTAAATATTTTTATGACATTTTCGTATTGTCTAGACATTTCAAGAACTTTTTTCCCACTCATTTTTTAAACAGGGCCTTGAAGTTATTGAATCTACAAACTTAAAATACTTCACAAAAGAGATGACAGCTGAATTTTATGCATTGAAGGGAATGTTCTTGGCTCAGATCAACAAGTATGTATGTTATATTGGGGAGGACAATAGAAAAAAACTCATCAGATTATTTATATAGTTATTTATAACTTGAAGCTGATGTGAAGCCCAAACAAGAAATTGGTGTGATTCAGTGACAGTCCTTAGGTGTGATTTTTTTGGGGGGGGTAATGTATTTCAGCAAAAGTAACTTACAACAAATTGAAAAGGCCATTTGATGTGTAGTGTTCAGAAAGGTTTTTAAAAATGAGTTGCTTGATTACGGAACTGCTGATAACATGGATTCATTTTCCCATTTTCTCTGTCTGCCATTTTTGGAACACAGCTGATTCCTTTTATGGAGATGATTCTCGTTTTACAGCAAGGGACAATAAACTGTGACCTTTGGGCCAAATCCAGCCAGTGTCCCATTTTTGTAAATGAAGTCGAAATTGGGACATATCCATACCCATAGACTTTGTCTGTGACTGCTTTCATTCTAAAACTGCAGAGTAGTTGTGATGGAAATTGTTGGTTTGCAAAGCCTAAACCATTGGCTGCCTGGCCCATTATAGAAAAAGGTTGCCAAACCCTGTTTTAGTGAAATTTAAAGTAGTAGGACAAATGGGTAGATTTAGAAGATGCTGCCTACTGTATGTGTAGACACTAAAGCCCATTTTTCATATTTTCAGTCTACAGAGGTTGCATTTTTTAGCTTATTTTTAAATAAGGAAATAATTTTCTTAAGATAAAAGGGTTTTATCTTTTTTTGGTAATGTTTTGAATTCAAATAACAAAACACCATTTGAAAGTGTATAATTCATTAGGTTTTAATATACTTACTAACCATCACCACTAGCTAATTCTAGAATATTTCCATCATCCCAAAAGGAAACCTGTGAATATATCTGTTAGCAGTCACTCTCTTTTTCTCCCCTCCCCTTTCTTCCTAACAACCACTAATCTACTTTCTGTCTCTGTGGATTTACCTGTTTTGAACATTCGCATAAATAGAATCATACCATATATGGCCTTTTGAGACTAGTGTTTCACTTGGCAGGATGTTTTCAGTGTTCATCCATGTTGTAGCATGTATGAGTGCCTGATTCCTTTTCATTGCTGAATAATATTCCATTGTATATCCATGTATTTTGTTTGTCCGTTCAACAGTTGGTGGACATTTGGGTTGTCTCTCTACTTTTTACTATTACGAGTAAGGTTGCGGTGAATATTTATAAAAGTGACTTTGTGTGAGCATATGTTTTTTGTTCCCTTGGGTGTATAAAATTGCTAAGTTACATATGGCACTTCTCTGTTGCTCTGTTTATCTCTTCAAGAAATTGCCAAACCAGTTTGCACAGTTGGTTATACCATTTTACATTCCCACTGGCAATGTTTGAGGTTTAAATTTCTCCAAATCGTTATCAGCACTTGTTATTTTCTTATTTACCTACTTATCACTAGCCATCCTGGTGAGTGTGAAGTTATGTCTCATTGTGGTTTTGATTTGAACTTTGTAATGGCTAATGATGTTGAGCATCTTTGCATGTTTTTCATTGTTAATTTGTAATTCTTTATATGTCTGGATAGAAATCTCTTTTAGGTAAGTGATTGCAGGGTATTTTCTCACATTCTGTGTGCTGTCTTTTTACTTTCTTTTTTTGTTTTTGAGTTGGAGTCTCACTCTGTCGCCCAGACTGGAGTGCAGTGGCTGTTCCCGGCCACCGCAGCCTCTACCTGCTGGGCTCCAGCGATCCATCGGCCTCAGCCTTCCAAGTAGCTGGAACTATAGGTGCACGCTACCACGCCTGGCTAATTTTTGATTTATCGTAGAGATGAGGTCTCGCCAAGTTGCCCAGGCGGGTCTCGAACCCGCGGGCTCAGGCAGTTCACTCACCTCAGCCTCCCAAAGCGCGGGATTATAGGCTGAGCCACCGAGCCCAGCTTAAAGGCCAATTTTTATATTTTTTTCTATAGACTTAGCCCTTACCTTTAGGGGTTTGATTCATTTTGATTAGTTTTTGTATATGGTGTAAGATAGGATTCAAATTCATTCTTTTACATGTGGATATCCTATTGCCTCAACATCATTTGTTGAAAAGTTGGTTCTTTCTCCACTGAATGGTCTTTGTACCCTTGTCAAAAAGTTGATTGCCTGGATAAGTATGACTTTATTTCTGGACTCTCAGTTTTATCCCATTGATCTGCTGTTTGGAGTCCCTTATATTTCCATATGATTTTTTTTTTTTTTGAGTCGGGGTCTCTCTGTTACCCAGGCTGGAGTACAGTGGCATGATTATGGCTGACCACACAGCCTTGACCTAGACTCGTGCAATCCTTCCACCTTGGCCTCCTGAGTAGCTGGGACTACAGGTGTGTACCACCATGCCCAGGTAATTTTTATTTTTATGTTTTTGTAGAGATGAGGTTTAGCTATGTTTCATAGGCTGGTATCAGACATGAGCCACTATGCCTGGTCATCCATATGAATTTTAGGTCATTTTTATGTATCTATTTCCATACACACACAAAAAAGTAGTTGGAATTATGATAGAGATTGCATTGAATCTGTGGATCACTTTTGGATGCATTTTGCCATCTTAACATTAAGTTTTCCAATTCATGAACAGAGGATGTCTATCTATCGTTCTATTGATTTGAATGTTTTTTAGTTTTAGTGTACCGGTCTTACACTTTTTGTTAAATTTATTCCTAAATATTTTTATGTAAATGCAGCTGTTTTCTTAATTTCATTTTCAGATTGTTCATTGCTAGCATTTAGAAACACAACTGATTTTGTATATTGCTAAGTTTGTTTACTTAAATGTTCTAGTAACTTTTTTTGTGGATTCTTTAGGGATTTTTTCGCATGTAAGGTCATGTCATCTGCAAACAGAGATAGCTTTACATCTTTCCAATTAGAAGGCCTTTTATTTCTTTTTCTTGCTCAGTTACCCTGGCTAGAACCTCAAGTACAGTGTTAAAGTGGCAAGATTCTTGTCTTTTTCTAGATCCTGCAGAACGGCTTTTAGTCTTTCACCACTGAGGATGATGTTAGCTGTGTACCTTTTATCAGGTTGAGGGAGTTCCCTTCTGTTCCAAGTTTGCTGAATGTTTTTATCATGAAAGGATGTTAGATTTTGTCAAATAGCTTTTTCTTTATCAACTGAGATGATCGTGTTTTTTTCGCTTCTGTTAACATGGTGTGTCACATTGATTAATTCTTCTTCTGTGTTGAATCACTCTTGTATTGCTGGGATACATCCCACTTGGTCATGGCGTATAATCCTTTTGATATGCTGCTGGAATTGGGTTGCTAGTTTTTGTTGTGAATGTTTACATCTATTTTCATGAAGGATATTGGTCTCTGGTTTTCTTGATATGTCTTGTACATTGCTAGTGTGATAGTAAATCATGTAGCTGATGTGGAAAACAATTTGATAGTTCCACAGAAAAGTAAATGTAGAAATACCATATGTTCGAGCAATTTTACTCCTAGGTATATATCCAAAATTACTGAAACAGATAATTGTTCAGGAATGTTTGTAGCAATACTTTGCAATAGTCAAAATATGGACATACACATGAATGGGTAAACATAATATGGTATATATGCACAATGGAATATTATTTACTTACCAGAGGGATTGAAGTGCTGATAACTTGCTACAACATGGATGAACCTCAAAAACACTATGCTAAGTGAAAGAAGCCAGATTCAAAAAATGTATGCATTGATTCTGTATCTCATAGATCTGAGGAAGCAAACAAAGCCTTCTCCGCAGCTGTGCAGATGCACGATGTGCTGGTAAAAGCTTGGGCCATGTGGGGGGACTACCTAGAGAACATCTTTGTGAAGGAGCGACAGCTGCACCTGGGAGTGTCTGCCATCACCTGCTACTTGCATGCGTGCCGCCATCAGAATGAGAGCAAATCTAGGAAATACTTAGCCAAGGTGAGTCAGAAAGGATTAGCTTTGTCCAAAGACCATCTGGTAGCCTTCAAGTTTAGATTGAAACTTAGCTGCAGTTTACTACTCCATGCTGAGTGTAAGGCATGTGCCTTAACTCTTAGTTCTCAGCACTCTTCAGAGTGTCTTTCACAGTTCCATTTTAAAGCTGAGAAAACTGCGGCCTGGACATACTTAGGGTCCCAGGACTTCTAAATGGCAAAGCCTGGCCTGCAATTTGAGTCTTAGGACTCCGAGTCTAGTGCTCTCTTTGCTCTCTAGTGCTCACTATCTAAATATCTGACTCTAGTGTTCTTTAGTCCTCTCACTCTGCGAGATCTCACACTGGATAGACATTCCTGTAGATTGAGAAGGAGATGTGGTATTAGAACCCTAGATACCCGTAAGATTTTAGTCCCTCACCTGCATGGCTGCTATCCTCACGGTCACAGAGCTGTGTACTCTGGTGACCGCCGGTGATCTCTGACCAATGGTGCCCCCAGGCAACCCTGGGCTTGGGGTTTGCCATTTGCTTGCTGAATGAAGGAGCACTTGAGATTGAGATTCCTTCTTCATATTGTCTCCTCTCTTCCCTCCCAAGAAACAGATAAATAAATCCCAGAATTCTTGCAGTAAACTGAAGAATAAATTGTTAGTCTATTTTGTCCATTAATAGTTTGGATTTTATAGAGTTCCAATGCCAAAATTTGAAATGTACATCAGCACATAGTAGTTAAAACTGACAACAGACACACAAACCAGCTGTGCAAACACTACCTAAATATCTGATTCCAAAGTTGCTTTCTTCTAGATGTAATTGTTTCAGACATCCATGGACATCCGGCTGCTAGCATGTGGCCTACTTGATACTAGGTTGATGAGCATCTGAGATTTTTAGCAAAAGTCCATTTTATTTGGATGAGATCATGAACATGAATTAGCAGATTGGCAGACCCCAGCCATCTGCCTGTTGCTTCCTTGCGGTCACTGGCCACTGCTATCCAGCAGATTAGATCAGTTGGTCATTTATTAAAGTGAAATCATGAGAAAAACTACATTCAAATTTTAGGTTTTATGTATTGTAAGATATGTGTGTTAAGCTTAGCAATCACATTGGACCTCTTATAAATGTTTTTCTACATGGCTAATAAAGCTGCTTCGTATTTTTTTAATGTTGGAGAGTAAGTTACTTGCTTGAGGGCCTCAGAATTGTCATTCAACTCTAGAATTTTTCCTTCTATCTCAGGTGCTGTGGCTTCTGAGTTTTGACGATGACAAAAATACTTTGGCAGATGCTGTCGACAAGTACTGCATTGGCGTGCCTCCAATCCAGTGGCTGGCCTGGATCCCACAGCTGCTCACCTGCCTGGTGGGATCAGAGGGAAAGCTGCTCTTGAACCTTATCAGCCAGGTGGGAACAGCAGGGGTTCTTGTTCACGCACACAGAAAATAATGTCTTCATTCTGCAGTTTTTTCAGAAAGTAAATTTGAATGCTCAAAGTATTAAAAATAAGTCAAAGATACAGTAAGATTTAATCATCTAGATATTACTTAATACAAAGCATAATTAAAAGCTATTAAAGAATATATCAGGGTTGAAGTGAAATAACTAATGAAGTTCAGTGTTTAAAATGGTAATTTTTTTTTTTGCTTGAACTTTTCTCACTTGATACAACTAAAATCACCTTCTATTAAAATATAAGATTGCCGGTGGGTACTCTGAGAGTTACAGTGAAGTGTTTATCTGATTGGTATTTTACATCTGATTTTCTGTCAGGTGCTAGGAATTTTTTAGCACTTCCCCTTGAGGCCTAACATGTATGGGTAATTGTGTCGCCCTTTAGACAGTTGAGCTGTATGTGTAAGAGACTGACAGCTCTCTCAGGAACTGGGGTGGGGCTGGGAAATTAGCCAGGCCAGGGCCCTGTGGAAAAGCTTTCGTAACTGTCACGTGAGAATGGTTTCAGAATATCCTTCTCTTGTGAAAAGATAGAAGGACAGAAGGAGGACTAAAGCAGCAGAAATTTAGAAAGAGTTAGGCCTAGGATACAGTATGTGTTTGCTTTTATGGAGATGTAAAGAGATACGTAGCCTTTCATGAAGTGCCCCAGCTGCAACTCTAGGATGCTCGTCGGTTCACCCATTCAGTTGGCTCTTTCCATGTGACTTGTCATCCGAGCTGTGCCCTGAAGTGATGTTCTTTTTTTCCTTGACGGATTGAGTAGCTGCATCCCCGCTTCCTGGTATTTTGCTTAGAGTTCATCTGTCAGAATATGGAGCCAATCTCTTTGGTATTGTCATTCGTGGAACATCTTCATGCACATGAGCAGCCATCCTGTGTTTTGTGGCAGGGTTAGATAGTAAGCCTTTCTTCATTTTATGGGCATATTTTAAAGGATCCAACTAATGTGGTAATATCTACTCAACCACAGAATTCCAGTTTGGTAAAATTGGTCTTCCTCACTTTAAATAGGCATTTCTCTATCTCTTCCTTGCTGCAATTATGTAGAATAAAGTTATTTGATAACAATGGGACTCATTGTCAGTTAGAATTGAGTTCACAATAAGCAGTGAATCGTGTCTAATATAAAGATTAACTAGTACTTATATGTTTTTTTCTTTCATTTGCCTCTGTAAGATCCAAAGATGTATGTGTTTTGTCTTCTTCAGATTTACTGAATAAAAGGAAAGTGGTTTCTCTGTCATTAACAGTCCCTGGGCAGAGTTGATGAACTGCATATGCTGATCTGTCTTGGGTCTTTTAAAGCCGAATCGGATATTAGATCAGTGGTCCAAATGCAAACCAGAAAGTTTCCAACTTGCCATCAGTTATTTTCTACGAATTGTCTTTCCAGAAGCTCAGCAGGGAGCAATGCTGTTTATGACCTCTTGTCTCTGAGCAGGTTGGACGTGTGTATCCCCAAGCAGTCTACTTTCCCATCCGGACCCTGTACCTGACCCTGAAAATAGAACAGCGGGAACGCTACAAGAGTGGTACGTCTCTGGTGGGGCTGGCTTGCCTGGTCATGAAGGGCTTATTCCATGGGGGCACCCTACACCCAGACCGCTGCAGACATCCCCTGCCCCACAGCTCATTCCTAGCACATGGCCAGTCTTTACTCAGTGGGGAACACTTTGGGGCTGAAGCAGCAAGGCCTGATCTCTGAGTAAAGTTTCTGGTTCTCCTTTGCTAGGATGTAATAGGGTGTTCATTTACCTGAGCAATTTGATCCAGAGGTAGAAAAAAATTTATGAAGTTTTTAGCTATAGAAAATTATAAAGTTTACCTTGCCTCCATTAATAATAAATGCTTCCCAGTTAGCAGTCTAAATAAATGTCAGTTGCTATGTGTATATGTTGTTTGGGTTGTATGGAATATCTTACATCAGCTGTCAGAAGAATTAGCATAGAACTCAATCTTATCAAATGCTTGTAAAAATTTACTCAAAATATAAGACTTAATCTATATTGAATAGCCCTAGTATGCAAAAAGATAACTTCCTTAATGGTTTTAACAAATTACTGGACATGGTAATTTAAACTCTTGGGACCATTTTCTTCAAGTTTTTAATGACCAGAGTCTTCCTAAGGACTATGGGACTATGGTTGGTTAATGAGATTAGGTGGGTTGGAGGTTGCATAGCTCATTTCAGCACTAACCTCCTGGGAGTCTAACTAGGTAGACTTGTGTCTTGGTCATTTGAAAATTAAGAATTTTTAGTTTTAAGACACTAAGGATAGTGAGCTAGATTGGGGGAAAAAATGATCATTAAGTGTTCTGCAGTGTGTCTCATAGGGAAATTGACTACATTATTCAAAAATTGTTTTCCAATTATTTTGGCTTTCCTGGACAAAAAGTGTAGATTTGCTTATTAACTGTAGATTCTCCAAGTGTATTTCACAGTACATTCCTTCCTAGTAGCAAGGAACATATTGTGAAACATTTTTCCAAATATTTTATCTTTAAAATGGTCAAACTTACAGAAAAGTGTGCAGTGAAGCCTTGTATGCCCTTACTGGATTCACCAGGTAGTGTATTCTCACGTCTACCCTCTCTCGCAACAAGCACACTTGTTTGTTTTTTTAACTAAATTGTTTGAGGCCAGATTTTAGGCAGCTGCACTCTCCATCCCCGAATCCCTCAGCACACCCATCCTGAGAACCAGGGCCTTCTCTTACAGTCCCTGGGGAAATGGTCTTGTGAGGATTCACACACCGGCAGGAACCAGCGTTCCTTTGGCCAGTGGGTCCTGTAGAGCACCAGCTCTGGCATCAGTCAGTTTTGTGCTGACATTGGCATTGTGTGTGTTGCTCTCAGATTCTGGACAGCAGCAGCCAAGTTCAGTGGGTAACCAGTCCCATTCTGCATCAGATCCAGGGCCCATAAGAGCAACAGCACCAATGTGGCGCTGCAGCCGAATCATGCACATGCAGCGAGAGCTCCACCCCACCCTTCTGTCTTCCCTGGAAGGCATCGTCGATCAGATGGTCTGGTTCAGAGAAAATTGGCACGAAGAGGTATTTGGCTTATGATCTTGCAAATAATGGATACTTGTAGAGGGGACGTGTTCTGGTGGCTTTTGTGGCTTTGTTATCTTTAGATTGAGCTGCCTGGTCATTTTTTATATTTGTTGTTGAACTTAACCATGGACCAGGCAAATGCTTAATCTCTGCGCACTGGTATAGCCTTAAATATTTGAAGCAGAAGACTAAAAAAGAAGAGGTTGAAATGGAGAAAGCCATTTCTTACTGTTAAAATGCTTACTTTACTCACTTTTGTGAGCTCAGTTACTTAAGTGCCACTGATGAGCAGGTGTGAGCAGGAACGGTGGCATAGGGAACACACAGTTAAAATTTCCAGAGATGAGGACTCTTCAGGGACCTTTCCAGCAGCCAGGCCACCTCCCTGCTGATGTTTGCTTAAGCCAATGCCAGCTTGGTCACAGAACCAGCTTGTTATTGCTGTTGAGGTTTTGTGTGTGTGTATGGACATGCAGCAGGAATAGCAGAGCCATCTGAAAATAAGGCTTCTCTGTGGCTTGTCAACAGATGGCTGTGTGTGACCCAAAAAGTGGAATTTTCTGTTCTTGTCCTTTTTAATGTTCAAGACCCTTACTCCTTAGTTAAAAGCACCAGCTCCCAGTGTCACGCACACAGGCATCCATCTGTTCTGCGTACATTGATTCTTACACACACTGTGTGCCAGTGCTGGGTGGATGAATGCAGAGATAACCCTGGTGGGGATGCTGTGCTTGGCACACTTTGGTGGGCTGGTTGCTTGAATGGAGAGCTCTGTTTGTCATTTGTCTTTGGCCTCTTTTCCACTAGGTTCTCAGGCAGCTCCAACAGGGCCTGGCAAAATGTTACTCTGTTGCATTCGAGAAAAGCGGAGCCGTGTCAGATGCCAAAATCACCCCCCACACTCTCAATTTCGTGAAGAAGTTGGTGAGCACATTTGGGGTGGGCCTGGAGAACGTGTCCAACGTCTCGACCATGTTCTCTAGTGCAGCCTCTGAGTCTCTGGCCAGGCGAGCACAGGCTACTGCCCAGGACCCTGTCTTCCAGAAGCTGAAAGGCCAGTTCACGACAGGTGAGTGTCGCTTTTCTTTCCCTGTACCTGGGAACGTTCCACGTGCTGGTTTTCCTAAGTCTTTAACAGCTAAGCTAATTGCGTCTATTTTTTTTCTCTGTTCTGGGTGCACTGGTTATTCTATTTAAAACAGAACACAAAGCCTGGAAGTACACATCCTTCTCCCTGGCAAGGGAGCACAGTTTGGAGAAGAGCTGCCTGGCTCTATGGCGGATTAGAAAATGCAGGGTTTTCCAGATACACTACTCTCTTGCCTTCTCAGGACCCCTCCTTTGCTTGGTTTTGGTGGGAAGGTATGGGGTGAGTGGTGGGATTTAAAGATGTGAGATTCACTGGGACAAGCAGAATACAAGGTTGTCTTGGATTCTGGGATATCGTGATAGACTGTATTTTCAGTGTGTGTCCCTGGTTTAGGTTAATACAGTTTCCTAGACCCCAGGAGCTTGAATCCTGGCCTTGCCTTCTACTGTGTGATCTGAGGGAAAGGTGTCCAGTTTCCTTCAGCCAAGGTTTCTTCATGTGTCAAATAGGGACTGTCACCCACCAGTATATGTGCCTGGCCCATGTGGGCACACATACCCCGATGTACCCACCACACCTACCACTGCACACACAGGCCTGGAGCACACTGGTTCTCACTTCTTCTTCTGCCTCCATCCCGCTGACCTGGCGGTGCCAGTGTCTGGTCCCAGACATCACTTTAGCTGCCTGAGTAACTTTTATAGGCTTTTGCCTCTTAAGTGATTGTCTCCTGAAAACAAGATTTGTCTGGTACAATTTCCCTGATAAAGGAAATATTTTGGTTGGATTGCTCCTTTTGTAACGGTCTTTAAACATTCTTTCTTCACTAATAGTTAAACTATAGAATAAATGGTTCATGTTTTTAGATATTTAAAGTATCTCCCAAGGATTCATTGTATCTATGTATGTAGAGTAGGTGGAAATAACATAAAATATTTATCTTCTTAATTGTAAAGGATACTTTGCACTTATAGCCATGACTGACTTTGAATTCGTCTGAAATACAGCGTGTGTCCTGATGTCATTCCAGACACTCTTGGGCTCCCATTTCTTGACGTGTGGTTTGGACACTAAGGGTAATACTGCACTTGCCTTAGAGTTGAGGTTCCCATGTGATGATCCCACACATGAGGGTATGCTCTTTGAAAAATAAAACATAAGTCAGGTCCTTTCCTGTCTTTTATGCTGAAATGCTTTCATCATCTTAGATTTCTTCTTTGTGAAGTACATGTGATGTGTGATCTGTCACCTTTCTCTGAAAAAACAAGAGTCTGAGATGAAAGTTTTATAGAAATCATATTTCACTTAAAAGAAATGGTATTCAGCATGTCCAGATCATTAAATCAAATGTAATTCGAAGCAAAGAAACAGAAGTGGGACAAATTGTCTGGGTTTTGGTGTTTAAAAAAAATTCACAAAAACTGAAACAGGAAAGAAGGCAATGTATGAGGCTTCTGCCCCACCTCAAACCGTAGCAAGTTTCAGATATCTATTTATTTTTTGAGTAAAGGTCTCACTCTTTTGCCCAGACTGGAATGCAGTGGCACGATCATGGCTCACCACAACCTTGAACTCCTGGGCTCAAGCGATCCTCCCACCTTAGCCTCCCAAGTAGCTGAGACTACAGGCATGTGCCACCATCCCTAACTAGTTTTTTAATTTTTTTTATAGAGGGAGTCTTGTTATGTTGCCTAGGCTGGTCTCGAACTCCTGGGCTCAAGCAATTCTCCCACCTTGGCCTCCCACATTGCTGGGATTACAGACTTGAGCCACCACACCTGGCCAAGTTTCAGATACGAAATCAAGAGCTCATCATCCTGTTCATAGGAGAGGCCATTTCTGTCTCTTTCTGCCTCTCTCTATTTCATTCTATGGAATGCACTCCTATTCTCTGACAACATTACATGTGGTAGCTACTAACCAGATGTCCACAAAGAGGTGGAAGAAAGTTCAGAAGCACTACACCACATGTATCCCAGAGAAATGGACTTATTTTTACATGGAAGCTTATACACAAACATTCATAGCTACTTTATTAGTAATAGCCCCAAACTGAAAACCATCCACATGCCTTTAGAAGGTCTTGAGTGGAGAAACAAAGTGTAGTATCTCTCTACTCAGCAATGAGAAGTTAATTATTGATACAGAAACTTGGATGAGCATCAGAGAAATTGTGCTGAGTGCAAAAGGCCAATCTCAGAAGAATATATACTTCAGGGTTCTTATTGATGAAACATTTGTGAAATAATGATAGTAGACATGGAGGTGGGATTGGTTGCAGCCAGGTGTTAGGGAGGGAGATGGATGGAGCCAGGTGGAGGGAGATGGGTGTGGGTGTGGCTATGAAGGGTAACATGGGGGTAACAGTTGAACATCTTGATGGTAGTGATGGTTACACAAGGCTACACACACAGAGTCCACACACAACTGGTGAAATTTGAGTTGGCTCTGTGGATTGTGTCTGTGTCACTTTCTTGGTTCGGGCACCATTCTCGGTTGTACAGGACACCAGCGTGGGAGAAGAGGGTGAATTGTACATGAGACTTCTTTGCAAACTGCAGGGAATCAAGTTAGTTTGAAATAAATAGTAACAAACAGATAGGCATGAGCTTAGCAGCACCTTCGATTTAGAGTGGAGCAGGAATAGTGCTGTGTGTGAGTCCTGCATCCTGCATCCTGGCAATGGACTCTGTCTCTCCTCAGCTCTGCAGGGAGTCTCACCCCTCTTGCCTTGGTGCACAGCGTCCTCTCCATTCACCTGCTTGTGTAAGATTTGTCACTGTGAGAAATATAGAGAAAGGAGGGGACAGCTTAAAATGAAAGGGAAACCAGATAAATGCCATGGAAAAAAAGAAAATTCACTGACTTTCTTAAAACTTGTGACATTTGTGTACGGCTAAGTTTATGCTTGGGCAATGATGATTAGACCTTTAGAACAACCAGGTGTTATGTGAGTGCCTCTTTTTGTGGCTTCATTTAACTTAATCCTTATGGGGCAGGTGTTATTATTCCCATTCCCATTTCATGGGTGAGAAAAATGAAGTCCTGAGAGGTTCAGTAACATGCTTCTAGTTCAGTAGCCAGTAAGTGCACGAGCTGGGATTGCACCCAGATCTGACTTCCCCAGCTGGGCGTGAAAGTGTTACCCCAGGTTGGGTCTGGAGGTAGCACCTAACAACAGATAACCTTGACCATCTTCTCACACTTGTGAAATACAACACAGAGTTTTATGTGTACTGTGTCTTCTCTTAGTACGTCTGACAGCCTGACTTTTCTTCAGCATTTGGATTAAATCACTTTTGGGGGTTGAGCACCACATTGGGCCAGTGTCACTTTCTGGTTCTGGCACCATTCTCCATTGTACAGGACACTAGAGTGGGAGGAGGGGGTAAGGCATACATGGGACTAACCAGGGTGGGCACCTAACAACAAGTAACTTTGACCATCTTTGCATGCCTGTGAAATACAGCACACGGGGTTTTATGTTGATGGGTTTCTTTGCCAAGCACATTTAGTGGCGTTGCACATGTTACATATGCATCTGCCACAGGGGTGATGCTCAGGGAAGAGGTAAGGGAAGGTTTGCACTAGGACAGCCAAACCCTCTGGTCCTCACCTGTGTGAGCCTCCTGGGCTCAATGTCAGTCGGCCCTTTATCAGTTTCTTGTTACCAACCAGTGCTGTTGGCACATCAGTCACTTTCCGTATGTTTAGCTTTGGTCTAACTGCATCAGGGGCTGCCCTGGACAGGAGAAGGTAGGTGGGAGGCAAGTCTTTGCTGAGTTTATAAGAGGGCACAGCAGTCCGGGCAGGTGCTGTGCCTGGGGCATGGCATCTGAGCAGGTGATGTTTGAAGTCCTCCTGGGTAAGAGGTGCTGGGGAGACATAACTTTACGTGCTGGGGAGATGTACCTTTGCTATGTCAGGTGCTTGTGAGGGTGCCTATGCTGTTATGCAGCTAGCATTTCATCAGGTCTCAGGAGTCAGCTCTGGGGCAGCTTAAGGACGGTCCCCCCTTGTGGAGTGTAATCCCACTCCACGGCAGACACAACTGGACTGTCCAAACCGTCCACCGCCCTAGTGAGTTAGGGCAAAGAGGCGCCCTTCCAGCACTGGTGCTTATCTGAGGAAGTTGAGGGGTTTTTGAAAAAAGGGGGACATTCTAATTTAATTGATCTTTTAACATTGAATCTGAATAAAATCTGAGAAATACTTTAACTAGGGATTTGTTTTTTTAATTGCTTAAGAGAAAATGTTTTCCATTTTTGCTGTTTCGGTTTCTTGCCTTAATTCCTTCTAATAAATCATTTAGAATTTGGTTCTCTTGCAGATACTTCCTTTTTCTCTCCTTTAGTGTCGCCTTCAGTATGATACTGGCTTTGAAATGGGAGCCTTTGTTTCTCAGTGTGATGCGTGTGCTCAGAGGTGGGCTGTTGTTAGATGGTGGTCTTTAGACCTTGGCAACATGGGCTCCACATTTTCGGGATTCATGGGCTGCCCCTGAGCTCCCGGAGCCTCCGAGGGCCCAAGCTTCATGTGCAGGAGCCACTGCTGCCTCGAGCACATCATTCCCTAGAAGGGCCTGTGCTGGCTGGGGAGGAGCTTCATGTTGGCTCGTCTCTGCCTCTTCCTCCTCTCAGCATTGTGAGAGGTCCCAAGACTTCTCTTGTTCTGTCAGGCTGTAATTTATAGTTTTTTGGGGGGGTCAGGGTCTCATATATCGCCCAGGCTGGAGTGCGGTGGCATGATCACAAAGATCACGGCTCATGACAGCCTCAACCTGGGCTCAGGCAGTCCTTTCACCTCAACATCCCAAGTAGCTGGGACTACAGGTGTGTGCCACCACACTCAGCTAATTTTTATATGTTTTTGTAGAGATGAGGCCTCATTATGTTGCCTAGACTGGTCTCGAACTTCTGGGCTCAAGCAGTTCTCCCACTTGGACCTCCCAAAGTGCTGGGATTACAGGGGTGAATCACTGCACCCAGCCTGTAACTTACACTTTAAAGAGTAAGAGGAACTAAAATGTTTTACTCCATACTACGTATAGAACAGGCCTAATTCGTAGCTGGTATGTGTGTGAGCAGTGATTTGGTAGTGAGAATTAGAAATAACCCAGATGATTTTAAATGTTTTTATTTGTGTTTTATTTTGAAGATTTTGACTTCAGTGTTCCAGGATCGATGAAGCTTCATAATCTTATTTCTAAATTGAAAAAATGGATCAAAATCCTGGAGGCTAAAACCAAGCAACTTCCAAAATTCTTTCTCATAGAAGAAAAGTGCCGGTTTTTGAGCAATTTCTCGGCACAGACAGCTGAAGTGGAAATTCCTGGGGAATTTCTGATGCCGAAGCCAACGCATTATTATATCAAGATTGCTCGGTGAGTTAGCCTGGCCCGGCAAGGAGTCATGGATACATGGCACCCCCAAGGACACAGCCCTGTGGGAGGCTCCAGGGTAGACCCCACGCAGTATTTCAGTTGTTGATTCCCTGACATGAGAGAGCATGAGATTATTCTAGAATTGGAGTAGTTGGGCACCTTGAGAGGACTCACCTAATTGACAGGTTAACTGCTGTAGTGAGTAAGTTTGGGTTTGCTTCCAAAGTAACCTTTTCTGGATCACCATAGAACTTGACAAAACGTAGAGTGTCCCATTCCTCTGTAAATTTTTGAAGCACAATATTCAGGACAAAATCAGACGATTGTAAAATTTGCTAGAGTGTGCCTGTCTCATTAGAATTGGAAAACATGCTTTGAAGAAAGACTTCCCTTAGCAAAAAGTCAGGTGTTTCCTCCTTTTTATTTCTGAATCAGACACAGAGTTCTGCTTTTCCATGTGTCTAGAATTCAGTTTCCCTTCCCTCCAAATCTGGCTTGTGTCCTGGCCAGCTGTCCCTCCTCCCTGACTTCTATCCGTAGCCGCTGAATTATGAAATACTGTGAATCCATTTCTGTCTTGTCAGGGATACTAAATAAATTGATAAACTGTGTTGGATGACACAGTCTGTTTTTCCATGAGAGTTCTGGAAACTCTTCTTCTCAAGACAAGGCCTAGAGATGTAGACGCAGAGTTAGTGTCTCACCGTCTCTTTGCTCTGACAGGTTTATGCCCCGGGTGGAGATTGTGCAGAAGCACAATACTGCAGCCAGGCGGCTGTACATCCGTGGGCACAACGGCAAGATCTACCCATACCTTGTCATGAATGACGCCTGCCTCACGGAGTCTCGGCGGGAGGAGCGTGTGTTACAGCTGCTGCGCCTTCTGAACCCGTGTTTGGAGAAGAGGAAGGAAACCACCAAGAGGCACTTGTTTTTCACAGGTATGAGAGCCGTGCTTTGGGAGTACACAGGCCACTCACACTAGCCTTTGAGGGTCTGCCTGTTCTAAATTTTGCCGAGCAGCGGAGGCCTCCGGAAGAGGAGCAGCCCTTGGTTGTGGAGGAAGCCACTTCCAGACTCCTTGCTGGGAGGTGGGTGCTGTTTTCACATCTCCAGAGGCCATTCTCACTCTAGAGTATGTGTTTGGAAGAGATGGTGCCATGCCTGTGTGCACTGCTGTTTTTACTCGTCCAGGAACCCTGGTGGGCTCTGGTGAAAGCCAGCCTGAGCAGGCCTGGTTGCTGGTGACAGCACACTTCAGTTTCTGTGGGTCTCCACCTCCTTCTGGCCACGTGCTGCATGGTGCAGGCACTGCCTGTGCTTGCCTTCCCGGGGAGATGCAAGGCTCAGGAAGGTCCAGCATCCCTGTGAGAGCCACAGAAATCATCAGCAGGCGGCACAAGTAACTTATAAGAAGAGAGAGTGGGATTCCATAGCTGAGTTGCTGTGAGTAGCCTAACAGGCGTGTAGATGTTACCTCTGACCCAGCAGAGAGCCATTGTTAGGGCATGTTAGCAAGGATTCTTGAGGCTAGGAGCCTGCTACAATGTGTATGATCAAGTCCTGTCTGGAACTAACCCATTTTTGACCTGAAATTGCTGACCCTGAAGTTTTATATCTTAAAATAAGTAGATTCAAAAAATAAGTCTAAAGAAAGCTTGGAATACATCATGGAAAGCTATATGTGTTTTAACATGTGTGTAACATGATTGTAGTTGATCCCACCTGTGAGTTGTAGGTTTTTCTTTGTGTCTTCCAAACACTTGGTTAGCTCTCAACGACAGTCCTCTTGTGTATGTCCTGGTCATTTTGGGATTTCTTAATGGGTTGAAGCCAGGGCAGCAAGCCAGTAGCTGTGGCTTAACTGACTTAGACTGAATTAGCCACCTTTGTTCGTTGGAAGTCAGAATCATCTGTGTGTGCACCCCACAGCACTGAATCACACCCAGGGCTTCGTGGCCTGGACACATGCTGGTGCAGAAGCAGGGACACAGCTGCTGCTGAGACCCCACACTGTGCAGGGTTGATCTGCTGCCGTTTTCTGGAAATCTGTCAGCTCCTTCCAATTTTATTGCAGCAAAATATTTTGATGTTACCTTAATCTAATAGCATAAATAAAGTATTATCTAATTTAATCCGCAAGCAACACTATGGGGTGCCTTTATATTCCCCTGGATGAAGAAACTTAAGTTCACACCAGTCTGATAACATTCCCCAAAGTATCATCACTGGGAAGGCAGAACCAGGCTGCGCTCACAGGCGCCTCATGCTTCTGCTGCTCTGTCTCCTGGTGGTTCAGATAAGAGTGGTCACTGTATAGGTTAAAATCATGTTGGGCGAACTGGTAATAAACTGCATCTTAAATACAGCATGGTAAGGGTGGAGGACAGCCATTGTAGGTGCTGGAAGACAAGTTTACCTAATTATACAGCAGATGCCTTAGAGCAGGAGGGTTGGATTCTTCTATAAGTTCTGATTAAGGAGGGTCTCCAAGAAGTGAACATTTAGCAGAGTTTCTGTTTATTTCTTTGTTTATTATTTATTTATTTATTTGAGACAGGGTCTCACTCTGCCACCCAGACTGGGATATAGTAGCACAGTCACAGTGCACCACAGCCTCGAACTCCTGGGCTCAAGTGATCCTCCCCTCAGCCTTCTGAGTAGCCTGGACTACAGGCTATTTTTTATTTTTTTAAGACTGATTTTTCAGGTTGTCTTTTAAAGCTTTCTGTTTGTCTGTGGAAACAGAGCGCGGTGATCAGCTAAGGTGCCTACAGAGCCTTCTGCCATCTGCTGAGTGATAGGTGGGGTGACCCCAGGGCTCCCCCAGCTTCACTGGCATGTGTTTCCCTGCACACATAGGGCAGGTTAGCGCCGCTCCCAGCATATGCCCTGAAGGTGGAGGTGAGGGCTAGCCTGCGGTTACTTTCAACCTGCCCCCATTTCTCTTCCCCTTTCCCTAGTTCCCCGGGTTGTGGCGGTGTCCCCACAGATGCGCCTCGTGGAAGACAACCCCTCTTCACTTTCCCTTGTGGAGATCTACAAGCAGCGCTGCGCCAAGAAGGGCATCGAGCACGACAACCCCATATCCCGTTACTACGACAGGCTGGCCACGGTGCAGGCCCGGGGGACCCAAGCCAGCCACCAGGTACCGGTCAGGGTTGGGTGGGGTGCCAGTCTGCCACCAGAGGCCTCAGTATTCAGAGACTTTCTTGTGGTGCTTTGGAAGCTAGAGGGCATGCTTTGAGGCTGCCCCTTCACTTAAATAACTTTATTAGACTTATGAGATGGTAGAAATTAGATAGTCATTAATTGACCTTAGTGAGAAGATGTTGCTGCAGACGGTTATGACCTAACAGAAGTAAGTTCTCAACAATGGAGAGGCCCCTTGTTCTTTACATGTAGTGACAGAGAAGCTCAGAAATTAGATTTTCTTTTTGTTTTTTAATTTCTTTAGCTTTAGGGGGTACAAATAGTTTTTGGTTACATGTTGCATTGTATAGTAGTGAAGAAGTCTCGGCTTCAAGTATACCCACCACCCCCACCTGTGCACATTGTACCCAGAAATTAGAATTTTAAAGTAAGCTAATGGCAAACTCATTTGGCAGCCAAACCTGATCTGAAGTGATGTGAGGCTGTTTATTTTCTTTATTTCTTCACTTGATGTTCATATTCGTCTGGTTTGCTGCTGGGGGCATTGGATAATGTGCAGTGTCTGTACTGTATATGCTTTCTTTTATTATTATTTTTTTGAGTTGTGGTCTCACTGTATTGCCCAGGCTGGGTGCAATGGCACGATCATGGCTCATGACAACCTAAACCTCCTGGGCTGAAGCATCCTCCCACCTCTGCCTCCCTGAGTAGCTGGGACTATGGGCATACACCACCATACCTGGCTAATTTTTAAATTTTTTTAGAGACAGGGTCTCATTATGTTGCCCAGGCTGGTCTTGAACCCCTGGGCTTAAGAATCCTCCCAACTCGGCCTCCCAAAGTGCTGGGATTAAAGGTATGAGCCACCATGCCCAGCCACTTTCTAAAATACAAAAAACAACAACCTTTGGAACCTGTGGGACCTTCCTGTTTTGGTTGCCTGGGCCTGGGAGCACCGTGCCATGTGGGAGTCCTGGGTGGCTCTGGCCTGTGGCCCCTAGAGGTGCACAGGCCCCACTCCTCACCCTGTAAGGCATGCATAGGCTCTGGATGAAAAGAATTTGTTCAGGGTTGGGTGGAGCACCAAGAAGCAGCTGTTTTGGCCTCGCACAGGTGCCCCATGGCCCTTCTGTGCCTGAGAGAGGCCACAGAGGTAGATACTGTTCTCCTGGCTCCCAGAAGACTTAGTGTTGTTTAGGAAGGTTGAGCCAGCAGGGTCCAGGGCATGGGCAGGGTAAAGGGGCTTCTAGGCTGTGGGGTTAGGTGCAGCCTCCCACCTTAGTGCAGGCAGAGGGTATGGACCTGCTTTCTGTTTGACCTCTGTGGATAGAGCTCATGGCCAACCTTGGGAGTTGGTGCCAGGTTTCTTGTGATACAGGTCACGGCCTAGTCATTCTGTGAGCGGTGGGCAGTTTGAGCTGTCTGTGGGAGAGGAATGCATTGTATCGTTAGGGCTGTGCTTCCCTTTGACAATGTGGAAGCCTCTTTGTGCAAATACAGGCTGACATCAGCGTTAGTTTTGTTGTTAACTCTGCTCCTTCATCCTTCTCATTTTCATAACACCTCTACTGAGATGGAACTCACATACCATAAAACTCACCCTTGTAAAGTATCCAATTCAGTGTTTCTAGTATATTCACAGGGTTGTGCAACTGTCACCATTATCTATCTTCAAAATGTTTTTATCACCCCAAAAAGTAGCCTCATGCCCACGACTAGTCACTCTCTATTCCTCTCTACTCCCAGCTCCTGGTGACTGCAAATCTTTCTGCCTGTATGGAGTTGGCTGTTTGCATAAATGTGAATGAATCATACAGTGTGGGGACTTTTGTGTCTGGCTTACTCATTTAGCATGTTTTCAAGCTTCATTCATTCTGTAGAACATTTCAGTAGTTTGTTCCTTCTTATTGCCAAATAATATTCCAATATATGATATACCAAATTTAACTTATCCATTCATCAGTGGATGGACTTTGGGATTGTTTATATACTTTGTGACTTTTATGACTAATGTGATGTGAACATTCACCTATGTGTGTACATGTTTTTATGTGGACATATGTGTTCATTTCTCTTGGATATATAGCCAGGAGTGGAATTGTTGGGTCACATGGTAACTTTTGTATTTAACACTTGATGAATGCCAGATTGTTTTCTTAAGTGTCACAATGAATGAGGGCTCTAAGAATTACTCCACATTCTGCCAACACTTACAACACTTGCCTGCCATTTTGGTTAGAGCTTTGCTGGTGGACGTGCGATGCTGTCTTGTGGTGGGTGACTAGTGACATTGAGCACCGTATCTACTGCTTCTTGGCTGCCTTTTCTTTGGCTTTTTATTGGTGCATTTTCTTTGGAGAAATGTCTCTTCAGCCCTTTGTCCATTATTAAATTGGGTGGTATGTCTTTCTATTGTTGAAAGAACTCTTTATGTGTTCTAGGTACAAGTAACTTGATGTAAGTGACTTCATCCTTTCCCCCATGTATTAGCCATGTTTTCCTATTTCATTCTGTCTCATAATTTTTTGTTGAAAACTGGACATTTTAAGTAATGTAATTTGACAACTCTAGGAGTCAGATTTTCCTCCACCCCAAGACTTGTTGTTTGTTTTTTGTGACTTCCCTACACGAATTCTGTGAACTCTGTGTTCTTTGTCATGTTCAACGTTGACGTCTCTGTTCCGCTTGGTAGTCAGCTAATGATCTGATGGTGGTATTCTTAAATGCCTTACGCCAATACATCTTCCACCTTTTTTGAGGGCTTTTGCGTCTGTGTGGGAGGGGGGCATTTCTTCCCGACAGTATACAGCTCTACCATAGCCTACGCTTCCTGCTTGTGCAGAGCCTCCAGTGAGAGCATGGGGTCTTCTGAGGTTTTTCATGAGCCTCAGGTTTGTCATGTGTCTTAGATTCCTGGCAGTACGTTGGAGCTTTTCAAAGTCCTCTGTGGCCATCCCCAGCTCTTTTGTTTGGCCCACTCTCAGTGCTCCCACCAGTACCACTGCCTCAGGCACCTGTGCCTTACACAGTTGTCATTGATTGTTTTCAACAAATGCCCTTCAGATATGATGTTCCTTACTGAGTAAGCTGAGGTCAGGCAACAAGCCCTAAGAATGGGTCAAATAGTGACAGTTCTCTGGGGATGAGGCTTTTTTGAAATCCCCAAACCCATTCTGTCTACTCCAGTGGTGGCTGTTTTTGCAGACTACCTGTGGAGCTGGGGAAAAGGGGATGGGAATAGGGTAGGTTTAAGTGCCACAGAGCTCACGGTACTTCCTAGGATTCAGCCTTTTAAAAAATAAAAGTCCCTCGAACTGTGGCAAGCCTTTGTTTAATTTCCAGAGTTCTGAAAATGTTGATTTTGATTTTTTGCTAGCGTTCTTACTGCTTTAGGAGCAGATTTTGGAATCTGGAAGCCCATACTCTGCAGCTTCAAAGAGCTTCTTTCCATTTTACAGATAAGGAAATGAAAATAAACAGGATGTGTCCTTGATGGTCACCTTGCTCTTGGTTGTGGAGGGGCCTGCATTCTCATGGTTACTCGGAACCCTTGGGTGGGACTTGTGCCTTTCCCAGTTGGTGATAACAGGGTCTAAATTAATTCAAGAAACTTGTATTGAGGCTCTCTAAATGTGTGATGTCTTATTTACTCTTTTTTTTTTTTTTTTTTGAGTTGGAATCTCACTCTATCACCTGGGCTGGAGAGCAGTGGCACACTCATAGTCACCCCAGCGTCGACCTGCTGGGCTCTGGCGATCCTTCTGCCTCAGTCTTCCAAGTAGCTGGAACTATAGGCCTGCACTACCATGCCCAGCTGATTTTTGATTTATTGTAGAGACAAGGTCTCACCAAGTTGCCTGGGCTGGTCTTGAACCCGCGGGATCAGGCAATTCACTCACCTCGGCTCTCCAAGGTGCTGGAATTACAGGCTGAGCCACCAAGCCCAGCTGTTGTGTGATATTTTAAATAGTCTCCTAAGTGTTCTAGGTCAGAACTCAGTGTAAAGTATTGTGTAGTATCTGCTCTGTTATTAGACTACCTCCTTCAGATTATGAAATTTTCACCTTTAATGGTTCTTGATTTGAAGTAGTGGTGTTGGTACTCAGCTGTTTTGTTCTTTTTGTTAATTAGCCTAATATATTCTATAGTTAGCACAGGTGGAAGTAGTGTTCAGATATTTACCTACATTCTTTTAGACAGATTTACACATCATGTATCTAAAGGCTTTTACTCAGACCAGGACCATTGGTGCTTTGGAGCTTATGACATCAAGCCCTGGAGGGAAATTGAACAGTTTTATGCATCCTTGTGTTCAGGCTAATAGCATTGCATATATATTTGTCAACAAAATCAACCCTACTAGTGCTAAGTAAATAAGTAATTCCAGTTCAAAAGTTTTTCTTTTGCAGAAAAAAGCTCAGTGAATGAGATAGAGAGTCACGGAGTGATGTGTTTCAGGTCCTTCGAGACATTCTCAAGGAAGTTCAGAGTAACATGGTGCCACGCAGCATGCTGAAGGAGTGGGCTCTGCACACGTTCCCCAACGCCACGGACTACTGGACGTTCCGGAAGATGTTCACCATCCAGCTGGCCCTGATTGGCTTTGCAGAATTTGTCTTGCATCTAAATAGACTCAACCCTGAGATGCTACAGATCGCTCAGGTAACTTGGTATGAACAGCCAGATTCTCCTTGAGACATCCCATTCTGCCGATGGAGTTTCTGAAATGTTTCCTTCTTAAATTTAGGACACTGGCAAACTGAATGTTGCCTACTTTCGATTTGACATCAATGATGCGACTGGAGACCTGGATGCCAACCGTCCTGTTCCTTTTCGCCTCACACCCAACATTTCTGAATTTCTGACCACCATTGGCGTCTCTGGCCCATTGACAGCCTCCATGATTGCAGTTGCCCGCTGCTTCGCGCAGCCAAACTTTAAGGTGGGTCTCGCAGCATCTTATAAAAAGTCAGGCCAGGGTTCCTTGGAAGCATGTCATGGCCTTTTGGGAGCCGCTGATCCTCTAACAAGGGGATGGAATGTTACCTTAGAGGAGCTGGTTGTTGCTGTGCAGTTCAAGTTTGTTCATCTGAGAGAGGGGTTGGAAATGCCTCCTTTCCAGGAGTCTTCAGGGCATCGAGGAACGCAGTTTACAAAAAGGAGTTTCGAGTGGGTCATTCCCTCACTGTTACTGCTGTGTGTTGCTGTGTCTAGCAGCTTCTGTTTCCATTTTGCACATCTTCCTGGTGTAAAAGGGCGGAAGATGCTCTGGGACAATGCCTGTCTTATCAGGGCCATAGCAAGGCCTAAGCAAGGTGAGGCGTGAGGATGGCGCCAGCACGGTAAGTGCCCGGGGGTGTGAGATGCAGCAAGATGCCCGTGGCACCCGGGTGTGCATGAGGCCACGCGAGGATGTCTGAGGCTCTGCCCACAGTGATGGGACGGCAGCTAGATCTGCCGCTTCTGGCACCTGCCCACGCCTGGCACTGCACTGACTGCTAAGTAGATTCTCATTAAATTCTCCCAACACTTGTACAGAGGGGGAAACTAAGGCCAGGGATTATGGAGCTGGGGCAGGGGCGAAGACTGGGGTTCACATTCAGCTCCTTCTGACTCCAACCTGGCTCCTCACCCCCAGAATTCTCTCTTCACTGATGGGGGCTGAGCACAGTCTTGCTTCATTTTTCTTGTAACTTATGAGAACAGTTGCACCTTTCTCTCCTTTTGCCCCCTTAAGCAGTTTGCAGCGAGGGAAGGCTTTGGAAGCCAGTTGCTTTCCACAAACATTTACCCAAAACAGTTTTTAAACGATTGCATGAACCCTTAGCCACGAACAAGGACTGCACATGATGTGCGTGTCTTGCTCTTCCGTGTCTGATAGCACAGTCCGTCAGCATGGAGCGCTGTTTTGGGGTGTGGGGAATATCGTGTGTGCACACGACCAAAAATAACGGGCCTTTCCATTTGTGCTTGACTTACGGAGTCTACGTTCTAATGCCACCAGTAGCCGTTTATTCTTAGCACCTTTGGCTTAAGGCTTGAAATAGGGAGTTCTCATTTAGATGGAAATGTTACACTTCTAGAAACACCTGCAGGGAATCCTTGGAATGGCATTTCACTTGAAACTCTAAAAAGACGGAAGACTGTAATTTAAAGGCCTGTGACAACTTGGGGTGACACCGTGCCACAGGCTGTAGTGGGGTTGATGGCAAGAAATTGGCTCTTCTCCAAGCTCTGGGCCGAGATTTCTTAACAGACTAAATCTAGTGAGTACCTTTAAGTTAGGCTAAAATGTAGACCAGTCTGTGTGGGGATCACTTCTAAGAACATGTTCTGGTTTCACCAAGTAAAGAGGAATAAAAACCACATTGCTCTGAAGTGACCTTTAAACAGTCCTGGTGCCTAAACTGACACCCTTCCGTGTCTTTTGACTGTGACAATGGACTGTACTAGACGTCTCATCCCACGCAGAGTTGCACTGTACTGGCCCTCTCCTGCCCTTCCTGATGATCTGGTGGCGACAGTCGCCCCTTGGCTCCCAGCGCCTCCTCCGGTCCCTGGGCCCAGCACTCATACTCATAACGGGTTCACCTCCACCTCTGCCATCCCGACGTCAAGTACCCCTTGTCCCTCTAAGACACAGTTCCAGAGGCCCCTTGACCCCACAGGAGCTACCACCACCGGGCCTCCCTCACGCCCTCCTGTCCACTCTTTCTCCAGCTCAGATTCCACAGGCAGGATCACGCCTGCTGTTGCATTGGCCTGTCACGAGGCCAGCATTTGGCAAAACCCAACCCCCCACGGACTGTCCCCGCTCCCGGGTCAGGGGCACAAGCATGAAGAAACAGCCCGTGCTGGCCGATGGCACTGGAGGCTCACGACCGTTAACCTTCAGTGGCTCATTTGTGACTGGCAACCCTGCCATAGGTGGCCTTCAAGTCTGGAAAGTAGCAGTGTTTTGGCAGCATTTGTGATGTGTCACCAAAGTGCCCATGTCACAGATGTGAATGTGTTTCCAGACTTGGCAGCACCCTGTGTCTCTGCTGTCTGCCCTCACTGACCAAGAGCATGATTGGGTGCCCCCACACACCTAGTCCTCCAGCCTTCATCCCTCCCTGGGGACCCAGAGGATGCCCCCTCCCTGCCCCTGTCTGCCTCTGCCTGCCCATGCCACCTGCTCAGGTCCAGCTCTGCAACCGCCAGCCCCTCTCTGGACCCTTGAGGTACAAACCACTGTCCCCACCGTTGGCCTCTGGAGGTACGGCTGTGGCTGCCCTCAGAACCAGCCCTGACCTGCCGAGCATGTCTTTGCTCCCCAGCGCTTCCCTCACTGGGTGCTCAGCCCTGTGTTTGGAGCCGCCTCCAGCCTGTGTGGGCCCTCTTTCTGTTCTGCAGTGGGGCCTGTGCCAGCTTAGCCATCATCGTCCTCTTGCTCTCTTCCCAGTTGCACATCTCCACCGCCCATTTGGATTCTTACTATCATACATGCCTTTGATTTTGCAAATCTAAACCTTGCGCTCTGACCTCGTGTCTTCCTCTAAGCTGACTGTGGGTCCCTCCGCTGGCCGTGTGGTTGGTGTCAGGGGCATCAGTCACCTCCGCCAGTGGCCTCCATACTGTCCTTGACCTCTTCTCTCCCTCGTGCCCACCACCCTCTCCTTGGACACCAGACCCTGCCCAGCGTTCGCCGCCTCATGAGCCTCGCGGGTCCAGTCTTGTCACTGTCATGGGGACGAAGCCCCACACAGGCCTGTTGCCTCCGCTCTGTTCTCTGTCCCAAGGGTGGCGCCATCCTTTGAGATAAAAGCCCTGTCCTGTCACGCTCTGCTCAACACCCTCCATGACTCCGTGGCTTCCAGCTACTTGGAGTAAGAACCAGAGCCCTGACAACAGATGCTGTTGGTACTGTGACCAACAGGAGCTGCCCAGACACTGGGCTTTGCATCCAAGTCCTTTAACCGCCACATTGTTAGGGGAGAGGCTCTGTTACTGAGCCCTGTTTACAAATGGGGAAACCAAG